>JBBMHQ010063899.1:0-12500 GCA_037834295.1 Postelsia palmaeformis
TAACTCTCAGCATCTTGGCTGGTACGCCAAAGCGTGTGAGTACCTCCCATAGGAGCTCTCGGTCGACAGAATCGTACGCTTTCTGCAGGTTGACGTACGATGGCACGATAGTAATACTCATGTACGAAGGAACGTAACATAACAGTCATACCCAGAAGATATGGACGTCCTGTTACAGTCACACTCAGATAATATGGTAGGTAGCTAAAGAGGGGTGGATAGCAGGTGCACTGGGTATGTTGGTTTTTGGATCGATCTTGGGTTCTAATTACAATGGGCTACACCCAGTACATTATACTATTACCGGGCACCATATTCAATAGGACCTACGGTACACACGAAATCCTCTAAATTTTGCTATTTTTACTACCAAGATTTGGTTCTTTTCACTATGGCCCCCCGTAATAGGCATACTCGCTCGTGAAAACGTTTATTATCGCGTGTTTGTTGCGCGACTTGAACCAGGGCACAATAATAGCACATGCACCTGGTATGCGCGAGCGGAGGGGGGGGAAACGCCAACAACGAGAAAAAGGGTATATCGCGACAACAACACCGCACAAGACCGCGCTCAACCATCGGCGACTGCTTGTTATATATATATATATACGGAGTATATATATACTGTATGTACTACTGTGATCGGACGGCCTGCCTTCCGTGTCGACCCTCTCCTTAGCGTGTTGCCGAAAAGTGCTCGTACGAAGAGATACGTTCGAGAAAAAACGAAACCTCGACAAACGTGGGTAACTGCACCTAAAAAACATGTGTTTCTCGCCGGCTCGTTTAGGCAGGCTTTAGCCCCGTCGGTCGCTCTTCGATTCACGCCCCCCTCCTGCTGACCAGCTAACGGTAATTGTTACCATCCGCTTCTAGCCCCCCCGCGCCTCCCCCACCACGCCATCCCTCCGATGCATTACGCTCAAGAACCATGGCCAGGGTTCACTTGTGGGTCGGGGCCTTCTTCCTGCTGTGTTCCAAGCCGTGGGCCGTGTACGGCAGCGAACTTTCGGTGAGCTCCGGCCCTTAGGGGACAAGGGGGCCGCTATGCGCCTCTACTACGGCATGTATACACATGAATGCGCTGCGGCGAAATAGGAAACGGGGGCCAAGGTCATATGATATACCCCAAATGAGGCTAACGGATAAACGGGGTGACACATGAGGAACAGGTAACCGTATCGATATGAAATCAATGACATTAAAAATTGAACTCCTCGTAAGAAATACAAATACGGTACAAGAAGGAAGGGGGGCAATTGAACCAAACATAATAGCTCCAGCCGGGAGTGAGTACAGGCAGTTGTACTTCGTGCTTGTTTGTTCCAGTGATTTTCTTATTCTGGAGTGCTTATGAGTGATCAATGTTGAAGCTCATGCCACACATTGTCGGACAAGCAAGAATCAGAATGAGAACAAGTAATATATGATAAGATTGGTCGAAACAAAACAAATTCCGGCTGTGGGTCTGCCCCACAGATGGCCGCCCCCCCCGCTCCCCCTCCTGCACAGCGTGCGCGTGAAGAAAGAGGTTAAAAGTGATCAATGTTGAAGACCATGCTGCATATTGTCGGAGGGCAATAAAAGAATTACAATAAATTATTCTATGTGCAGTACTGTAGCTCATGCCGAATTTAGAGGTTGTCGACACCTTACTATGCATTTATTTTGTCCCTTTGTTCAGTGTCTCCACAATGATGTTCTTAAGCCCACATTGTCCAAGAGGGCAATCCCAGCCACATGTAACGATAAAATACACCAACTACAGTCAGTAGGCGTCATTAGTTGGGCTACTGGAATAGTTCGTAATGTTCCGGAGGTGCCGACTAGCCTATTTGTTTGGTTTCCATACTCGAAGGAAGGATTGGTGAAGGTTTTTGTTTTTCTTGTGAGCGGCGTCTCCTCGTCCGGAGCGTGGGAAAGGGCTGATCTGCTTCGCTCGCTGAACGACTCAAGTCGGCAAGTCGGATAGCCATCAGCTGGTTTCGCCCAACGACTTGCCGACTGAAGTCAGCTACTTGTCTAACGGCACCTACTGATACTCTGGCACCAGTAGGCATTAGCCGTGAAATCTAGCTGGCTCAAACGTACCGGTAGCTTGACGTGAGAACCCTTTTGATTGGATGCTGGTCGACGAGGGTAGAAACTGTTGCATCCCTCTCTCGATAAAAATGCAAGGCGCCTACCGTTTTTTTTGTAGGGGGGGGGAAACGCCTACTTTGTTACGACGGGTCTGAGTCGAAGAGGGAGGGATACAGAAATCATTGGTAGCGAAATCGAAAAAAATGGGGGCAAACAAGGAAACATATTTGGACAAAAGTTGAAGTGCAAATACATTCCGCGCGCAAACGGCTTAGGAGTAGACAAGGATCATATCTGCAGTGAGAACTTCACCGTCCAGATTCAGGCAATACCACATACCATTTACCTGGTAGGGAGGAGCAAGGATAATATAGTTTACTCTGCTGTACTTTATCGCCCCTACAATGGGAAAAAACTCTAACAGAAAGGAGATTGATAGACGGAGAAGCAAACGGCGATCGGCCGCTCTCAACTGTCAGCAATCAGAAAAGACGCTATATTTTTTTGTCCAAGTTGATGCGGGTACGCATATCTGTGAAATAAAATTACAAATATGTCAGGTGTGAGTATGATCGATTGAATGGTTGATGTACTGTGTATTCAATTGACATAAGTAGCAGTGACGCAGGGAATCGTAACGGGGCGGGAAGCGCTACGCGTGACGGAGCAAAGCGTGGCGTACAAAAAAACACGAACTTGGACTTGCGTTTGAGGTGTACCTGGCACCTAGGGGGGGGGGTGAACCGTGTACAGCTCGACGAAGACACACAAACCAACCCGTAACTTTAGTAGCACATCAGTTGTCTCGTCTTTGCGATATCTTCAATGGTGCTGCTGCCGCCAGCGCCGCTGTCCTTGATGCTGCCGGTAACGTCGCTGTAGATGGCGACACCTCCGACATCAGAAGGAGACGAGGTGGGGTCGAATCTCACCGCAATATCACCGTACCCCGCGCATGACTTGCAGCACAGAAGTACAATGTACTGCTGTGCTACGAGCCATGCCCGGTGTACGGCGACATTGCGATGAGCTCCAACTCTCCCCCTTCTTCTTCTGACGTGGGAAATGTCGCCATCTACAGCGACGTCACCGGCAGTATCACAGACAGCGGCACCGACCGTAGCAGCACCACCGAGAAAATTGGAGAGGCGAGGCAACTGTACAAGGTCTTAAACCCAAGGTCCCAGGTGTATCGCAAACCCATGCCATTTTGTTCACGTTACGGGCAAGTATTCGCTCGTCACGATTCGTCGCTTCACCGCTGTTCATGTCGATTGCATACCTGGTGTACTGCAGGTATTCCCCATCCAGGCGGTGGTGTGCCAAATGTAAAAATACTGCCATATTATTGAGGGAATCCACCTTGTTCATTCCAGGTCATGAGTGCCGTTCACGAGTCGCGCCAAGCGGTTTTGATCGCCTCATACCAGAACACCGCCTTATCCAGACCGCCTTACTGAGGGGTGCCGTACTGTGCATCAACCACTCACATGGTCACACTTACACTTGACGTATTCCTAACATATTTCAGATACAAAAAGAAAAAATGGGGCCTTTGTTGATTGCTCAGAATTAAGAGCGGCTGATCGTTTGCATCTCCGTCTCTCTTTTCCCCACGTGTTGTGGTTTGCTTCGTGGCGGACCACCCTAGTACAACAGTATAAAGTATGTACTCCTTGTTCCTTCCTACACGGTATGTGGCAGTCTCTGAAGCCGGAGCGTGAAGCGCTCAATGCATAAATGATCCTTCTCTAACTACTAGTAGTTTGGACCCGCAATACATTTAATTTGCACTTTTACCTTTTGCTACTTGTTTCCCTTATCGCATCTACTTTCGTCGCCCTTCCTTCGTCTCACCCCTCCCTCATCGTAACTCAGGTCCGAGGTCACATAACAGCCCCCCCCCCCCCCCTCCCAAACACGGTAGGAGACTCGCGGTTTTAAAGCGAGAGGGTGCAGCAGTTTCTTCCCTTATCGACTCGCGTCGAATCTAAAGGGCTAAAGGGGTTCGATTTAAGCTACGTAGGAGTCGGCAGGATTTAATAACTAATACCTACTGGTACCAGATTCTGGGTAGGTGCCGTCAGCCAACTAGCCCACTTCGGTCGGCAAGGCGGATGGCGAAGCCAGCCGATGGTCAGCCGACTCGCCGACTTGAGCCATTAGGCGAGCGAAACGAACTAGATCAGCCCTCTCCCGCGCTCCGGCCGAGAAGGCACCGACCGCAACAAAAAATACAGATATTCCTCCGCCAATCCTTTCTTCAAGTATGGAAACCCAATATATCGGATAGTCGGCACCTCCAGGAAATAACTTTCGTACCTGGTATATACCTATTCCAATAGTCCAACTGATACTTAGTGCAGTTAATAGTGACTTTTTATATCGTCACAGGTGGCCGGAATTCCCCCGTTGCACGATGTGTGAGCGTAAAACCATCCTTTTTAAGACACTGAACAATGTCGCAGACCCCATAAGGTAATGACAAGCTCTTAATCCAGCTTGTGCTACATTGTTCAATGAGTCCACATCAACTGTTTTACTCCCACATTGTGCAGGTTGGCGGGGGGGGGTCGCGGCCACCGAGGCTCCGGACCCGTAGCCGTAAGTTTACTGCTTTGACCCGTCATCTCTCATTATTAATAGTAGTCGTAGTAGTATATTATTAGCAGTTTCATTCCTTTGCCATTCGACGATGTGTGGCACAAGTTTCAACACTGACCACTCATAAGCACTCTCAGAAGGAGGAAATCACGAAAAAGAAGAGCCCCATGCACATATGGTCTAACTCCCATATGCACTTGTTTCTGACTCGAGCGCTATCTACTGTATTGGCTTTATTTGCGCCTGCCTTCTCATCATGTGCTCCTATTTCCTGCTTGCTCTAAATAATAAGTCATCGATATCGATCCCTTAATTTTTTTCACGTCACTCCGTTTGCCCGTTGACCCCATGTGGCTATATATACTTGGTCCTTGGAAGTTTGGTGCGCGCGAGACGTACGATTTGCACTTCTAAATCGGAGTTGACATTCGAAGCTGTAACTAGCTATCTCTGCTTCACCTGACGTGTTGACCCTCGTAGCTCTGTAGAAACAACCGAGTTCTCTCATCGAGAATGGCTTTTACGATGAGAATGAGCTTCTATTTTTCCTAGAGATCTGTTTCCCTCACAGCAAAAAAATGACTCTGTATAATGTACCAGGTAGGCATTTATGGCTGCTGTCGATCACACACAGAAAAAAGAAACAGCAATGGTTGGTAGTCTCGATATATGAGATTTTCCGAGAATCAGTTGTGTGTGGGAGAAGCGCCCGGCCCCGAATATTGTCTCAGGAACCTATTTTCGCTTTTTTTTGTTACTTTCCAGTGCAGCAGTCGATACCTACCATCATTACATGTGTGTTGTAGGAAAAAAATTGGCCCGTGCGGGCCCGTCATATCACACTTTCCGGGATACGAAACCTAGCCTGAGCCAGCGTCCCCGTTTCTCACTGTTATGATACTGGTAGGTAATATGTCCTGTTTCTGACGCTTGCCAGGGTAAGGGTGCACCAACATTGTTTTAGGCTCCCAAGTACTGCCTCAGTGCAGTGTCGGCCTCCTCTCGCAAGAAACCTGAAATCAGATGTTATGGCCGAGCAGACGAGAAGGGGGTTATTGTATCAACAGAGCCCTAATAACCTACTGGTACCACAATGGCTGTAAATCTAGGGATCGTTTCTGTATAAATATGAGTATCCAACGGCGTCTATATTTGCGCCTAGAGTAGTAGGGTACCTACTTGTTTTAGGCGAATATTGTATTCTACGTGGACTATAACTATTCGAAGTACCTTTTCTTACGAGAGGGCCCAAAGTCGAGGATTTTGTTTACACCAAATGCACCCCTAATAATCTCGAGGAAAAACAACCCCACCGCCTAGGAAGTTAACGAACCTATACTATAAAAAGAAACGATGTTAAGCAGTTTCAGTTTAATTAATTTAGGTGTAAAACATGCATACCCCTAATTGAAACCCCCCGTCATGTTGTAGCACAGGTCTTGATATTATAATCACCGCCGGTGTTCTCCTGTGTCTTGCTGTCAATAGGTGCTAATGTATCAACAAACGCGCACCGATCGAAACGGGCTCATGAATCTTCCGCATATCATGCGTTGTGAAATGCCACCAACAACCTCTAGCATACGAGCATGATAGCATACGTAGCGCGGACGTTGTAGGTAACAAAATCGTCCGAGTGTTTTTTTTCCCGCGGCTGCCGCGAATAACTTCACAAACAAACCGGCACCTATTCTCGAGACTGGGTTTTGAACCCCTCAACCGCCCCCCCTCACTAAATATAGTTTAATATGCGCCAGAGAGGCCTTCACGGGCTCAAAACACAAAGGTTTTGGTCCCTTGGGCTGCTGGTAAAGGTCAACCCACCGCCTACTCAATTCAAGCCTTTCGACAAAATACCTCCTATTATCTTATAACACAATGATCAGTTACAGACATTGTAACTGTTTGCCGACGCAGAGCACGCCGAAAAGCACAAGCCAAAACCTGGCCGCGACGTTTTCCCTCCCCACCTCGCGCGCGGCCATTGTCTTTTCAGACGGAGCTGACGCTGACTGGTGAGGCCACTGACTTGGCTAACTACGTCAATGCTTCCGCGAGCCGCATGGGGCCGGTGCCGATCTCTGGACTGAGGAAGGTCTCCCTCGCCATGGACCCCGAGTTCGAACCGTGGTGGCAGGAGCAGCATGCGGTGATTGAAGGCAGGGTTCGCATGGAGGACTTCGACGACTACGCCCGAGGCGAATTCCTGGCCGAAGCCTGTGCTGTAGTGGCAGTCAGTGAACCATTCGCGCTTGAGGACCTCGTCGCCGCCGGCGACAGCAGGGAGCAGGAGAGGAAGGTGTTCGAGGCAGGCTTGGAGAAAGTGGAGAAGTCTCTGTCTCGGGACATCCTAGGAGTCGTGGGGAACGTCGCAGGGTACGTCGGAAGCCTGTTCAAGGTAAGCCCTGCGGAGGTCTATGCTACTGAATCGCAGACGAGGGTGTAGAGCTTTCTTCGTGCTTTTAAGAGAGAACGGGGTGGGCAGGGGGGGGGGGGGCTCTCATCTACGAGGGCTTGTGCTGCGCGTCAATTTTCAATGTGTGGGGTAGTGATCCGAGGTACACGCGTCATTTTATCAGAAATATCACATGCCGGGTGTTTTTGTATATGACCCTACATAACCCACTGCTGCTACGGAAGTTCGAGGTTGGTATAATATTGGCCAGGCAAGCGAGCCGATTCCCAGAACAGTGCCACTTACGTCATGTTGCCAAACTAGAGGCACTGGCGATGGGGCTATCGTCGGGAAAGCATTGCCTCTAGATTTTTTCGACGATCATTTTAATCACTACCCGTTTGGTAAGATTTTCCCCAGCGATCATTTTAATCACTACATGGTCTATCGTTGCCGCCATATTAAGCCCTGTTTTTTTTCTTCATTATTTACAGGAGATCCTCCCCGCCTGGATCAACCCGGCCGTGGGGCAGATCCAACGAGCAGATGAGTGCTTTCGCGTGGTGGGATCGATGTCGCTTCGTCCAGGACGAGACCCGTGCGCGACCGAGCCCTCCTCGTTCTCCTCCTGCTCCGACGCTGCTTTCACCTCCGCCGTCTCCTATGCTGGTTCAATTGCGCTCAACGCTTCCGCTGCTTCGGACGCTTTCGCGGGTGCTGGGATCGACGACGGGGGGAGTGGCTGGTTCTACTGCTCGCACCACAAGCGCCTCGTCCAGCTAGATCCGTCCTTCATCTGCCCGTCCAGTGGCAAAGCAGGTACCGGTACTCGTAGGTGTATATCACTTCACAATCGTCGGGTATGGGGTGGGTTGTTGTTCTTCTTTCGAATTCGATCGGCCTGGAGGTATACTGTATGTACTGTACCAGGTATGTATATACGTCTCCAAGCATAACCCGGCCTATGTTTTTTCTTGTGCACGCGATACTCGTGCATTTGTCGCCAGTAATGGTGGTTGACATTTGGAGTTGCTCAGCAGCACTTGCACTGACTACCTCTAGCAGGTACATGTGTATGCGTACTATTAATACCACGTGGTTTTCTAAAAGGCGTTTATGTACGTATGATAGAGACAAGTAATCGTAACTGCTCACAACCTGTCGTGTTTTCGTTCTGTTTTTTTGTTTGTGTTAACTCCTTGCCGTCGCTCCGCTGCAACCCTGGGTTAGCCAGGCTTCGGACATCTACTGCACCTTTTGTTCAAGTAGTGTGGACGACGGTTGTAAAAAATGAAGTTGGATACAGATAATTGTAAGCGCAATTAGCATATGTCCAAGGAAGCAAATACCATCAAACGTTTTATGTCAAAGGCAGCGAGCTGCTGTTCGGAATGAGTCCTTTCCGCGATGCAATCAACCATGCAGGTTTTGCACCTACCTCGTATGAGTATACCCTTCCCCGTAGTATATGACAACGACAGTATACGCGCAAATGACATAATGGTAACCTACGCGGTTATGCCTTGAGATCTGAACAGTAAGCATCACCGCTCGCGCCTGGTTACCTATGTTTCTCTCTTCTCACGCAGAACGCAGCGCCGAACCGTCGTCGCCGCCCTTCCTGACAGGCCAAGACGACAGGTATAGCGATGACGAAGACATAATTGACTCGCTGATTGCGGGCCTCTTGGCAGCCGACCGCACGCGGTACGAGGCCGAGCACATGCTGCTGGCAATTTACGTGAACTCAGACCTTCAATTCCCTGCGGCCATCGAGGCTCTCCTCTCCCGCCACATCGCAGAGCTTGAGGACGAGCGCGCGTGGGTGGAGGCCCTCGTAGATGACATCTTCGAGCGGGACGAGGAAGAAGAGAGACAGGTGTGTATTGTGGGTAGACGTGTGCGACGTATAGTAGGGATAGTAGCACCTACTGTTTCTGGGGCTCAGGATCTCCACTACTGCACACCATCCTCCCCCAAATAAATGATTTCGATAAAAACGAAACGGACTGCCAAGCCTGGACCTATCGCAGTGCAAAAGGGAATAGTTGACGTGTATATCGAATACACAACGAAATTGGAGCAGATATACTAAGTAGGTCCTCAGTTGGCCATACCTCGTCAGCAAGGAAGGTTTAGGCTAAAGCAGGTGCACATGTCCCAAACGTGGCAGTCGTCGACAAACTCATGAAGGGGGGTGACACGATGCGTGGAAAACGTGCCCAGGATTACCTAGTCGGCACGCTGTTGAACATCGCGGCTTGGGCGATTTCATTGTCGAGAACTTTGGGTGAATGCCGGATGTCTTTCCCAGCGTACTGAATATTCTCTGTCGGTGATGCGTTAATGCAACTAATTGGCATTTCGAGGTGGGGGGGAGAGGGAGAGATTTTGAACTATGTACTACGACAGCACCAGAGGCTATTTGTCGACTCTTCGTGGGGGGCTTGCCGGCTAACGACGACGGTCGCCACGTCATGCTCTGCTCTCCCACTACCCCTCCTGTTCCATGCATGCGTGATTAGGCGGCGCATGAGAGGAAGATCATGATCCAGATGCAGTACCTGCTGTCTGGCGGCGTCGATGAGGACCGCGAGGAGGAAAAACCGCTCCCAGCAGTGTGTCAAGAGGACGAGTACTACACGTTCGTCCCTGCTGACGGGTCGAACACGAAGTGTACGGCGCGGTCGGACTTTCCTCGGACGCCCCCGGTGAGTTCGTAAAATTATCTCTCGCCTTGGTGCGACAAGACGGTCGGTGTAAAGTGCGCAGAATCCCGTGCGTTCGGTTTCATGAGCTGGCCACATTTGCGTGATAAAGTGGGTAGCAAACAGCTTAACCAAATATATATTTTTTATAAATGCCCCGTAGAGTGGTTTGGGTCGGTGAGTATGTGCTTACCAACCTCAGCCTCCTTGCTCAACGCGGTTGTTAGCGGCTATCTAGAGCATGTCGTAGCGCGTGGCCGTCGGCAAAAAAAAATAAAGAGAGAGAGCTGGATCATCAAAAACAAGCGCCCCCGTCCATCGCTGAATAACCGTTTTGTCGTCACTGCTTCCAAAAACATGTACACACCCGCCCACCCCACCCGCCAGATGGACGGTTGCTCCTCACTAAAGGATCTCTACGGAAACGACCAACACGTCACTTCCCGGGCCGACTGCCGCTTGTACATGCACAAGCACCCCTTCCGCAACACGCCTGTTTCCGTAGAAGAAAACTTCGCCCCCGTTTTGTTTTATGACGCCACGGCATCTCCGTCCAACTACCCGGAATACCTCTACGACACGCCTGGAGGGACCCCACAGCCTCCCGGACAGCTCTGGGGGGTTGAGCGTCTGCTGCAGCGTGTGCCTCAACGTTTGGTCACTGTCGTGACGGGTGCTTTGACCGACGCACGTCAGGTGCGAATAATGTGCTTCGTCGTCGTTGTTGCCAACTTACTGCCCGCTTGATCGTATGATATGGAGGACATACCAGGGACAAGAGTAGAGTGTTAGAGCCCCAAAACAGTTTTTTTGACGTGAGCAAACTCTTCCGGTGCTGTCAGGAGGTCAGCTCGGTTTTCGGTTCATGGTGCACGAATCAAGAAGCAATAGACGGGATCCGCCGAATAGCGAAGACACTTTGTCGCGACGAAACGACTTGAGTCAGTGTACCCAAGCGTTGAGGCTCGTTGCGGTTGCCATATTCTCTTACCCAAAAGCGTTTTTCGACCGCGTCTAGGTGAGAAAATATCAGATACGATAAGCGTTTCCCATGTTTTGGTGTAGTCACCCTATATGTGCAAATAATATAGCTTTTCTGAACGGACCCCGAGGGCTCACGTGATTCGGCGTCACATTTTGCCACAGACTTCGCCGGCGAGGTCGCAGGCGAAATATGTTCTGCCGCATTGCCGTACTTGAATACATTAACGATAAGTTGCGCGTCAACTCATGGGTCCAGCCCCTGGAACCCAGGTAATGCGCAAACGGCGGTCAGCGAGTATAGCTGAAACCCCGCGTCGTGGGCATTCAGTATTAACCGCATGGCGCAGTGAACGTGTATCGCCAGAGCATCAGACCAAACCCTAACGCGAAAACAGGTGATGACCACCTGAACTACTGTACAACCGCTGGAAAGAACACGTATTCCTGCGTCAAGAAAAAACAAGTTTGGCTTTCCTCTGCCGTCATTTATTTGGAGCCCTTCCCATTCCCAAAAATCGATGCGTGCAGTTGCTTTGGTATCGCGATCACGCACTCGCCGATGTCACGGTTTTGGTCATACGTTTTACGTTTCGTCCGTCGAGGTTCTAAGTTTGTACGTTTGAGGTTGTCTAGTTCGTCTTTGTTTACTTTTCAATCGAAATTCGAAGCTCGTACCAGGTACGATATCTACCTGGTACGTGTTTTGATTTCTTAAATCTGAAGTTTGAGTAACGCCCTTTTCTTCTCTTGTTGAAGTCCTGTATATATGTGGCTCTTCGCAGGTCCCGCGTTGGGTCAAAACCTTTAGAAACATGACGGGTCGGGTCGGGTCGGGTCGAGTCAGAAGGTTTCTAAACTGTCACTCAATGGGTTGGGTCACTTTTATCCGACCTGACCCGCGAGGCTTGATCCGGCTCTCAAACAGCCCTGACACATTTTTTACCCACGCCGCCGTGCGTTTACCCCCCTCCCTTTCCCTCTTTGTCTTGCTGACATGCCTACAACAAAATCCTCGCTCTTCTTGTCCCGGGTTACAAATCCTGTTCCGACAGGCGGTCGAAGTGCTGCAGCTCAAGCTAGAGAAGACTTTCGACCTGATCTGCTCTCTCGCTGGTGGCGGCAGGGGCGGCGGCAGCAGCGTCGAGTACATCGCGAAGGCAAGGAAGGCGCCACAGTGATATTTATTGATTTGTTGTACAAAAAAATACTTACCACGAAAAAGAAATGATATTTTCGTAAGAAAATTATTATGCTTTTTTGAAAGGGCGTTGTAAGAAAAGTGGCTCACTAAAAACATGTGCTCAGTGGCGAGCGCTGCACGAAAATATTACCTTGCTACATGATAGTATATTGTCAAGGTTGAACGAGCATGGTGTTCATAGTGAGATCCGAAGGCTTTCTCAAAGGAAATGTCCACTATTGACAGCCCAGTACTACTATAGCAACCTCCTTTTGGATTAGGCTCTGGCGTGTATCTATTCACCGCCTCAGTCTGTTGAGGGCGGTTGCCTGTGTTGGTTGCTTGTCAATTTCGACGCATACTGAATCCATACGATAGGCCTAGGACCTGGGATGTTTTGTGAGGCTTCTCGCTTGGATGGACGAGCGCAATAAACTCATTCTCAAAAATATCGACAAAGGAGAGCAATGCGCACTCAAGCGCGATGAGCGATCCCCCCCATGGCCTAGGTCTGTAGCCCAAACGAATACCCTGGCAACATAACCCC
>JBBMHQ010063910.1:0-14260 GCA_037834295.1 Postelsia palmaeformis
AGGCTCAGGCTCAGGCGCAGGCTCAGGCTCAGGCTCAGGCTCAGGCTCAGGCTCAGGCTCAGGCTCAGGCTCAGGCTTAGGCTCAGGCTCAGGTTCAGGCTCAGGCTCAGGCTCAGGCTCAGGCTCAGGCTCAGGCTCAGTCTCAGGCTGAGGCTCAGGCTTAGCCTAAAGCTCAAGCTCAGACTCAGGCTCAGACTCAGGCGCACGCTTAGGCTTAGGCTTAAACTCAGGCTGAAGCCCAGGCTCTAATTCAGGTTCAGGCTCAGACTCTCACTCAGGCCAAGGCTTGAACTTAGGCTCAGGTTTCGAACGCAAGCTTATGCTAAGGCTCAGGCGCATGCTCAGGCACAGGCTCAGGCGTATGTTCAGGCTAAGGCTCAGGCTTAGGCTCGAGCTAAATTTCAGGCTCAGGCTAAGGCTGAGGCTCGTGCTCACGCTCAGACTCATAGGCTCAGGCTCAGGCTTAAACACAGGCTCAGGCTCAGTCTTAGGCTCGGGCTCAAGATGAGGATCAGGCTTTGGCTCAGGCTCAGGCTCAGGCACAAGCTCAGGCTCAGGCTCAGGTTCAGCTTCAGGCGTATGCTCAGGCTCAGGCTTAGGCTCAGGCTCAGGCTCGGGCTCAGGCTCAGGCTCAGGCTCAGGCTCAGGCTCAGGCTCAGGCTCAGGCCCAGGCTCAGGCCCAGGCTCAGGGTCAGGTCCAGGTTCAGGCTTATGCTCAGGTCGACGCTTGAATTCATACTCACGCACAGGCTCAGGCTTAGGCTATATCCTAGGCTCAGGCTTAGGCTTAAACACAGGCTTAGGCTCAGGCTCAGACTCAGGCTCAGGCTCAGCCTCAGGCTCAGGCTCAGGGTCAGGCTCAGACTTAGCTTCTTGAATACGTGTGCTTTCCGTCTAGCAGCCTTTCTGAAATCCTTGCGTCTTTTGTGTTTTGTTTTTGTCTCATTTTTTTCATTTAGACTGTCTGGTTTATTGTCTTTTCGTTCTTTTTTTTCTCTGTCTTGCTTGTGTTGTCGTGTTCTCGAAGCCGGTACCCTGGCACTTTATATTCTTGACAACTGATTTTTCGATTTTTGTTCGAAGGTTTCCTCTGTGTCACAGTCTGCAAACACTTAATCAATATTTCTTTAGGATCAAGAATCAGGACAGACACTGGGTGTACTGATGAAGTTGGGTGCAAAGGACGATTTAGTGTGAAGGCAACAACAACCAACAAAACCACGTTCTCCAGGCACCAAGTGAGTTTCCAAAACCAGCACGGTTGTAGTGTTAGTCTATTGCAGCGTGATCATCACCCACTCGTATATTTGTTTGAAATATCTTCGCTTTTGATGGCGCTGAAGCGTTTCGGCCGCCCCCGGCAGAAAAAAAAACCAAAACGTTCGCGTCATCAAACCCGGATACTTTGCACCCAAAAACTTGGATGATCATCACATCACTCATCACTACAATCATTCGACATATAGAATCCATCATCGTGTTAGAGATGTGGTGTCGTGCGTTGATGACTGTTATCCTTCTAATCGTCGGTTTGAACATTTTCTGAAAATTATATTTGGGGATACCACCAATACATATATTCAACAGAAACATGAATCCCCGTGTAGTATGACATATATTTGAGCAATTGATTTGTACGAGTATACACGAGGCAGCGGAGGGTATCAGCCTCTCCCCTTCACCGACTTTCGATGTGATTTTTTCCTCCACGCTATGCACTTTTCATCAAACAGCGAAGCACATATAGGAGGTACAATTCTGCAGCTATACGTTTGACTCACTTCTGGTTCAGGTCTGCCAAACATCAGGCTCCAGAATTTTTTTCCATAGCGGTTTGCGAATTGCTTTGATTGACTTTCCGCGCTATCTAGCGAGAGGCTTACCCCTCGACATAAGAATTGATGCAGTAGTCAAGATCTGAGAAACACGAAGGAGACAAACAATTTCCCTGTATTGGACGCTTACGTTTCACTTGGGCACAGCTTCAGCTTCTCACAGAGAACTACAGCTCAAGAAAACGAGGGATGCTTCTGAAAGGGAGTTTTGATTGCGTCGGGTGCGCCCTATGGCAGTCGTGTGCCACATAAAGCGACACACAGGATGTGTCCTGCGCGTCGGGTTGGGAGCCAGCAGCACGAAAAATAATTGCTTGAAGAGTTTTGATTGACGTGCCCGATATTATTACGATACTAACATGCCAAGTGGGTAAAAGGGAGACAAAATACTGATTGTCTCGATAGCCCCGGATGATGTACACTAGCGCCCAGAGCGAGACCGAAGACCGATGCGTTTTACTAAAGAGGTGAATACCGCAGTTTGTGCTCGATGGCTCCTCCAGACGGCAATGTTGGTGGACTGTATCAAGCAGTGAAAAGGGTAAATACTACAAAACAACTCTAAGTCAATTCTGGGCGACGGCTGACGGTTTCAGACTATTCTCACAGACCCTTAATGGAAGCCGATTTGTTAAATATTAGAAGGCTGTCGATTCTCGAACACCGCAGTCACGCTCCAGCTCGTCCAATCACAGGACTAACTCACAAACTTCGTAGAGATGATAAGCTCTTGAAACCACCAGATGGCAGGGTGTGAAGGGCATTCGAAAAAATTTGTCTGTTGCAATCAACCACCACGTCAACAGAGCAACGACGAAGGGTGAGGTGCGTGATTCGTCTACTGTTTCGGCCACCAACCAGGGGCTTGAATGTAGTTCACGAAGTGTCATACTGTCAAGGGTTGCGTTGAGAGACTTCATAACAAAACGGGTATCTAAAGCAACGAAATCCCTAGGTATACGAATCCTCAGGCATCCTTGCGGTTATTGAGGCAAACGAAGCCAACCTTGAGCAAGAAGGTATCCGGTTTCAATCGGCCGGGTGTCGTGTCGAATACTCCCTTTCCCCATTTCAGCGGATGTCAAAAACCGTGTCGAGAACTCTATAGCGACGCGACACGCGCCGTGCGTCAAACGGAATATCATTGCCTCACAGGAAATCCAAGGACGAAGTATCCTTGAAGGTGTCGGCCGGAAGAAGCGTCAACTGGTTGTCAGAGAGATCCCTGAGGCAAGTCGGATAGAAGAAAGCAACATCATAGTAGCACTCTGATGAGCAACGGGTAGTCCTACCCAACCAAGGTGCACAGGCAGGACCGTCCACTCGAAAAATGTCGGACAACGCAAATTAATATGTAACCTGTATCATGTCTGTGTCTGGCAGTATTAAACAGTTAGCCAACGGAATAAGTCGAGAAAAAACGAACCATCCCATCCCTTGGGTTGTGCAAGCCGAAACAAGAAGTTGTCCAACCAAACACCAAGCGTTTTAGTTGATGATCAATGACAAAACAGGTTCCAGAGACCGCGCGCGTCGTTGTCGACCTCTTGTTATCGTCCAGAGATTATACTGCCGTGTGGGAGATCGAAGGCCTTGCAAGATCCCTTTTGAAAAGGCCACCCCCCTCTCAGGCAGACAGAAGAAGCCGACATGGAGGAGTTTGCTAAGAGTAGCCGTGAAAAAGCGATGTATTTATATATGTAAATACTCTAGAAGGTAGATGGTGGCCACAGGAAGTTATCCCAAACTGGTAATCAGGCCAGCAATGTGAAGAAATGCACCACGTAGGAACAACGAAATGAGTGCCCGGTTGTTAAAGTGTCTTTCTTCCTAAAAGGAAAAAAGGAACCGTTCTCCGTTTCGATTGGATTCGTGGTCAGGGCAGAACTACTGAAATACCAATCTGATTTGTAGGCTACTCGCCCGGATGACGCTGACGCTGGAACGCGTATTTAGTTCAAAAGTTTCGTTACCTTGGGGGCTGCGAGGACTGGATTGACTGGCAGGTGAGCGAGGAAAACGTAGCGTCCGCAGCGAAGCGTCAACACGAAAAATATGAGGGTCAGCGTCGCCCGAGAGAGATGCCCCCGCAAACGATTGAAATTTCCCTTCATGCAAGAAGTCAACCAGATGTCGCTACCATTGCAACTGGTAGACGTTTAATTGTTAGTTTTATTTGGAGTTTATTCCAAAAGGTGTTGCAGGAATTCGTGCTGACTCACAATGCGCGCAGAGACGTCAAACCCTCGAAGACACCAGCGGGCAAGGACTGGAGTTTGTTTTTCCGCAAGATTCTTGATGATCAATATCACCAGATCCGTGGCAGGCGGCGTCCGAGCGGCAGTCATGGGGAAAGGAAGCGGAAGTTGATACGATTAAAACAGCGCCAGGCATGTGGCGTGGTATGTCAAGTTCATGCTGAAAACTACGATCTTTGGTGAGGAAAGCTCTCACGAAGTGTCGTCCAGACGTGTTGAATAGTTCGGTGGAATCTATCATGTCTCGTAACAACAACTACTGCACCGTCGAAATTGACAAAAATCAGTCTTAATGTCACCGGAGCAATCCCTTTTTTGGGTCAATGGCGGTCAATTATGTTGTACTTGTAGAGGGTACCATAGACCTGGTTTTCGCTACTCACAGAACTTCCAGCGAAGTCAGGTCTTTGAAGACGTTGGTAGGAAGACTTGTAAGGAAATTGATATCGAGCTCCCTGGGCGGCAGCGACCAACGCAACAGTCGATAAAAAAACAGAGGGGGCGCGGGACAGGCGAACGACCACACAGAGTCGAAGATGTGCAACATACAGGGCGATCGTTGCGCAGAAAGGAGACGACAGGATGGGTTTGTGAACGTACGAACCAGCATTTGTTTCACTGTTGAAGGTGTACGTGGGGTCACGTGTAGGTGTAACCTGAAGGCGATAAAAGCCAAATTTTGCGCGAAACGACCATGCGAATGGCGTCCGCCATCTTTGTCTGTGTAATAGTCGTCATTCGCGTGAAATCTACAGTATCTCGAGCTTACAAGATACATGTCAATACAACCCGACTTTTGGATGCACTTGGCATGCGATATCTAGCGGTAAACAATATTTATCACTATTCGCACCACCATAAAACATGTGCCTATTTTTCCGCGGCATGTACAGAGCGCTTGGAACGATACAGATTGCACTCTTCGTCCCACGATTTCTTCCTGACGAAGCCGACAGCTTCAGAGGTACTCAATGTTCATGACACATCACTCACGGCACTACATATCGGGCGTAGCCCATTTTGTTCCACTGGCTAGGTTGTGGACAGAGGCTGATCTGGTTCATTGTGAGGCGCTCAGGGAAATAAGGATCATACCCCTACCAGAGATATTTGCTTCAAAAAGTGGTAGACCTTTCATGTTCTGATATTGATAGCCGCGCAAATTCACTCTATCACGTGATTGCCTTCTGAATGAACAGCGTCAACCGTCCACGACATTTATTGCCCTATAAAGACCGGTATGAAACGAATTGATATTCCGCGACAACCAATGTTTGTCTTCACTAGAGGGAGTGACGCACAGAGCGAGCCCACACGCCGTGGTGACAACCGGCGCTAGCCCCGTTTCAGCAATCCCAGTCCAACGCACATGCCGTGGTCCTTACAACCCAATTTATGCTTAGCCCTCAGACCCTGCGCCAGCTCAGCTGACGATGTAGTTGCTTCGTTCAAGGTTGAAAAATGGGTGTCTCGCACGTCATTCATGGCTTCCGCCGACCACTGTACTTAACAAGCCTACATATATTACGGTTTATACTGGTGGAATCTACTGTACTCACAACTTCACCAGGGGTCCGTTTATGCCGTCGAATATGCCTGCAGGAAGCGCAGCCAACTCGTTGCCGCGCAGGGTCCTTCGTCGACGGTCATGGTGAGGCCCATATGGACGAGAGATGCTGGCACGTCAGTCTGGGACATTCCCCTTGATGCAGTAAACGTTCGTCGCAAGACGATATGGCCACGTACAAGACGCCCAATCCACGCAGTAAACACCTCCGATATGAACTCCATTGTCATACTCTCACGTAGACATGAGTATAATAGGCAGTCGAATTCGAGGGGGGCTCCAAATTTTGGAACAGGCGTCATTTTTGTAGTAGATCTTGAATCATTGTCGGTGGGTATGGACATAAACACGTGCGATGTGAATAATGAACCGGTAAACTTTGTAAATTAACGGAGGCATATTGGTTAGCCCTGAAGGAGGAACTTCGAAATACCTAATTAATCGAAGCAATTTGATTTCTTCGAAGATTTGGGTATGTGTTCTGACTGAGAGCGAAATACTGACGCACGGTGGATTCTGTTCTGACGCACGCTCCACTCCGTCACGTGATACTATAGTACTGACCGCTTGTTGGTATTGTTCCTACCACGGGGTGTAACTCGGTTTTGACAACCCTACCAGCATACCGTCTGCCTGGTCAACGGTGCGACAACTTATTTCTGGTGAAAAATCGCGGTTTAACTCACAAACTTTTTAAAGCTGGCGTCCCCGCGAAAGTCCCTGCTTCCAGCGTGGTCAGCTCATTGAAGTTTAGATTCCTGTTATAAAAATGTGATCGTAAAAAAAAAAAAGGGTGATACGTCCACCGTTCGCTACACACTAAGCGACAGGATTTCCTGTCTGACACGAACATCACGACATTTCGAAGGGTTGGAGAACAGAGTCAATTCTACGGAAGTATTTACCATGTATGTATCGAAATTAATTGTTTTACCGACTTAAACACTTATTGAGACCTGATTCACAAAAGCAACAGCTGCAATAAACCCAAACCAGCCACAGACGCATACGTATTATGATGTAGTGTAAACGGCGGTGCCAAAGGCGCTACGAAAACGTTTCACTACAAACTCCTTTGTCGGACACAGACTTTTTGGGTGTTGGATACCGGCCAAAGCCCATTCATTTCTGAAGCAAAGCGCAACCACTCTACGAAACCAAGGACGTATTGAGACTACAGTATCTTTTCGGCACGTCATCATCATGTCTCAACGTCTGCCACTCCCATGCGTTTGACAACACATGGAGACATCCACACCGAGTACACGTGTGCTTGAGCGTACTCACAAGGCCGTTAGCGACGACAAGTTTCCGAAAACTCCGGCTGGCAAAGCGATTAAACCAGTTTCCCGAAGGTCCCTAACTCGCCATGACACAAAGAGTGGCGAAAGGAAGCAGGTGAAAGGGAGAGATGTCGTGATTGTTCCAAGTTTTGTATTAGTGATTTGACTGCCATCAAAGATGAACGTATGTGTCGAGTATAACCCAGTAATCGTTGTGCTTGTAGGTGCGTTGGAACAGCCCCTAACGTTCGGTATATATTGAAAAAATATTGTTACGGTGTCGACAGTCGCGTGGGAAAACATCGGCGTCGCACTTTCAACCAGGTTTTACTGTGCAAGAGTTCATGGTTGCGAAAGAGCTAAATACTCTTAGCGAGGATACAGCGGGAAGGATCTTCATACGTAACCTCCAAAACTCGGCGCGAGGACAGGTACCCTTGCCCACCAGACGACTCGAGAAACATTCAACGCCGAATGCATGCCTCCAAATGAATAGACAAACATGCATGACTGGTTTACGTAGTTTGTTTGAGAATTTTGTCGGAGCCAACTCACAATCTGTTTAGAAAAGTCAAACTGCCGAAGACGTCGACTGGCAGCGTAGATACATTGTTGCTCCGAAGATCCCTGTTTTGTTGACCCGTCAAACAAGCAGGAATCGGTAAACGCAGGGGAGTGGTGGTCAATTTCCCGAAATCTCTTGGAGGAGAACTCAAATCGTAAGCATAGAGAGCATATGTGGACATGCCGAACGTGGATCGACGCGATCTTCCCACATGCAGTCAAGCCCCAATTGACAATGGCCGAAATTGGGAAGGCCTGAATATGAAACGCAACCCCGGTTTCTCGCGATGAGCGAAACGGTCAAATACTCTTACGTTATCAATACCCTGCCATGGCCGGTTTTTCAAGAACAGACGATGGCTTCGTGTGATGGGAACAGCTCTGCTGGGTATCCGTCCCGTGCAAGGATCGCAAGAGCCGGCACCATTTTCAGACATGCAGGGTAGACTGTTTTCCAACTTGCCGGACATAATATATCAAGTGCCCAATGGACTGGAATGAACCTGATTGCATAGCGAATTACACATACAATGCTCAGTTCTCTCTGATTGAAAATTAGGCCTCTACTTAATGTCAAACGTCTTGCAGCTAAACTTACAAGTTCAGCAGAGATGTCACACCGTCAAAGACGCCGGCGGACAACTCGGTAAGACCGTGATGTGAAATATCCCTGAGTTGTCGATAATAAAGAGGCGCCGGATAGACGTCAATACAATCGGAAGCATAAAATGAGCATGACCCTTGAATCGTCGCCGGAGAGAATGGGCCACGAAGTAAAGCTACCGCGAGTTCACATGAAAGCCGCACCATTCATGGCAAATATTGTGTCTTCCATATTCACCCGACTTTTTTCATTGCTAAAGAAGGCGGATTAGACGGCCACTCGCGAACAACAGTGCTGTCAACCCTCCTATTGTTATATATCTACTTTGATTCCAGCTGTAACGTCATATACTTTGAACATATCCACAGCCCCGCCGGGAGCTTCTGATTTTTTCTAATGGTTGTCACCAAACGCGGTCATTACTGATGTAGTAGATGTAGTATTCGTGGCCACTAGCCGAGTGGCCAACCCTATACGTGCGTGGTTTGACTCTCACAGTCTAGATTAAGTCGGTTCATCAATATAGCAAGGTCTACTCACAATTTGAGAAGAGAAGCCAAGCCATCGAAGACTCCAACTGGCAGTGTGGATACCTTGTTGAACGAAAGATCCCTGAGTTGTTGACCACAAGTTGTTGATGAACAACAGTCAGAGCAAGGGAACGTGATATTCGTTTGTAGAGGAGGTTCAACCGTACCCAACGCGAGTGCCTGTACAAATCCAGGCCCGGCGTCCAGTCGATATTTTCAAATGTGGACGTTCTCCCCAAACCCATAGGGGCGTACGTGGGCAAGGGACTTCGCCTCTACAGTCCCAAGAGGAGATCGAAGGAGTTTAATACCGAGAGAATAACCACACGATATAATGATCGAATTTACTGACAGACGGCAGACGGGTGTAATGAGTCCCCCCTGTGTCATCAATGACATCCTTCGAAAATTCGTAAAACTGGCAAAGGCCCGGACATTCATGGTCGACTGCACCCGAAAAGACAGATGTCGTATTTCAAGCGTCCACGGTTCAGTGCCGAAAACGCCTACACGAACCGTACCCGATGTCACAAAAATGTCCCCTGGTTAGTTTTCCTGCCACTGGTCCACCTGTATTACCTTCAAATTGAACTTACAGCGTAATAAGAGATGCCAGGGTGCCGAAGACGTTCGATGACAAGCTGGAAATATCGTTTCTCTTCAGGTTCCTGACGAATGCGCATGGAATCATCGGTGGACGGACAAGGAGTTGATCGGCCTTCGATGATTATGTCCCAGAGACAACATCGGGCCCAATAGACTGCCGAACTGGCGAAAATGGTGAGCGAGTCGCATTACTCGTGGCAATTTCTGATGGCCGTTGTGGCGCTTGCGAGACCGGTTGCATGCGTTCACAACACCACAAAAATCGGATTTTCCTGCGGGCACTGGGGAATAGCTATGCTATGGCGTAAACACTGCATTAGCGTTTTGTATTGCTCCACAAGACACGGCATAAAATAGGCACTCTGACAAAAGCCGGGAGTACCAGCTGCCGTATTAACGTTCACTAACACAAACTGAAAATATCAACCCTGTGTGCATATCCCCTTGCGGAGGTTCCAGCGTGAGGTGTGGGGGGAAAAAAATCACGCGATCCATCCAATCGAGATGCACAGCGACAGGGTAAAAACTCACAACTCAAGCAGTGAAGTCAAATCCCCGAAGATATCCACGGGTAGAGTGAAAATATCATTGAAAGAAAGATCCCTGTTTGGCAACACGCAAACGGTGGCGAAGAACCAGTCAACAATGTCAAAAATAGTTGTGTGCGTCGTACGTGCTAGCGGAGATAAAAAACCCCTAAAAAAGCAGGTACAGTATTGGTGCAAATAGGGATTGTCAAACGCGTTCATCGTTCCACATTCGGGCACTCTATGAAGGTGCCAGCGCTACGTAAGTGCCGAGTGCGGATACTGTACCTACTAAACAAGCGTAATTCACACAGAAACACCAAATACAGTACGTTGACCTGCACTCCATAACGCCTGACGTCGCCTATAAAGAGCATGCTCAATGGCTTGATGGTACTCGAAAGAAACAAACATGAAATGCAGCATGCACATCAATTTCGTGTTTACCTGAAAACGTATTATTTCACTGGTGTATTTTTACTGCCTTTTTACCCAACATACGTTTTTACTAGATACATCATATTGTTGAAGACGACGGCTGATATTTTCGAGTAATATCTGGTATCAGGTTAGGCGCATTGCTGATTCCGCAGGATGCAAGCGGCAACGGGCGTTTACAGGTTGCCCCCTAAGAATGAGATACCCATGTCTCCATAAACACAAATTAGGGCGAACTCGATAGCGAATCGAAAATGCGCCGAGGTTCAAGTTGCAGCGATCGTAGCAAGTTTGATCGCCCTTCAGGCCGAAGCCCAACGCGTCGCAAACACCAACCGCAGCGCCGAATCAGACCATCCAGACGGGCACTCGCCATACACGGTGACGGTTCCCTCTGTCATGGCCACGTGTACCTGATAGCTCTTCTGTGTTAAAATGTATCTCAATGCCGCGAAAAAGCGACACTTTCGAACTTCGAGCCATGCACAGATCAAGATTCAGCATCAGTTCCCTCTGACAACGTCGCTAACAAAAATATGCTGGACACCAGCCTGGTGCGTAGTTCGAAGAAATATATATCTATTCCATCGACCAATCGTATGTCAGGGGTAGCTCACAATTTGAGTAGAGACGTCAGCCCGCCGAAGACGTCCACTGGGAAGGTGGAAATTGTGTTAAATGAAACATCCCTGTCCCGACGAGTCGCAAAATATGTCGAGAAGAAGACAGCGAAAGGAAGAGACGGTAAGTATCACGTACACTAAAAAAAAGAGAGATACAAAGTCCCGGCAAACACTATATCGATGCAAGGTTGGTTGTGGGCCCCGTTTATATTTAGGCGTGAAGTCGATCTCGCACTGTCAGCGCCGTGAATATACAGTGTTCCCCACAATCACTTGTAGCCCTAAGCAAAGCCACGTCACTTCACGGCTATGCTGCTCATGCCGGGATCGGTTTGTGTACTAACCGGCGGTTGTGTATGACTGATGACAAGTATACTGCAAGCAAATTCGTCTTCCTGCTACACTCGCGAGATCGATATAGAACACAAAGTGTCGTTGTGCATAGTATTTCATCTTAGCGCCTACTCCGATGCTCAGAGAAAAACTCCCTCATACGCTTTTATGGGGCTTCAAGGCGTTCCCTGCTGACATCTCGAACCACTATTCAACGTGGACTTTACGTCAGGAAAGCATCAACTTACAGCTCCAGTAGAAATGTCAAATTTGCGAAGATCCCTGCTGGCAGTTCGGTCAGACCATTTTCCTTGACATCTCTGATCAGTCAACAGGCCACACACGGCAAGCAGACGTGCAACAGTGGGCATGAAATATGTAGAGATATAAAGAGATATACATGCGTCTTCTCAAAATGCCACATGAGCAAGTTGTCAACTCAGCAACGCGAATGGTTGTTACAGAGTTTAGGCAGCCTCCCTCACGGCACCGGTGGTTTGCATCACAGCAAGGGTTTTCTTGGTCGATGCGGGAGCGTCATTAGACCGTTTTAACAAGAACCGGGGGCAACTCGGGAGTCGAAAACACTAATCAGTTACCTAATGGGCATGGTTGCAGTGCGAACGTCTGGGACGCAGGAAGGATCTGAGCGTTAATACCAAGACCGTGAAAGAATGCCGTCAACCTGGTATGGATATCTTTCCTCATCATAGTACGGTGAAACGTCTGCAAGACGATCCCTAATTGGATTGAAAAGTTGCGTATTGACTTGAGTACTCGACAAGGTTTATGTCAACTATGTGCAGTTTTTACATTGCTCTTGGACTTGGTGTTGACAACAAAGAAGTATGTACGAATTAACAACTAAAACCATCATTCTTCAGAAACTGAAAGCTATGCTATGCAGCAGCCTTTACTCGCAAGGACGCAACCCCAAACGGGAGGCAGTAAACCGTATCGTTGAGTTGCCCTCAGAATAATTTTTACGGTACGTCTTGGCGCTGTTTATAATGAAATATGTCGATGGCGTCAACAAGCTCCCCTTCATACAAAACCGACGAAATGAAGGCGGCAACACCGCGCACCCTCTCCCTGGGCCGTGATAATACGATAATACAGAATTCCTTAAGTTGATCTTCGCGCACATGTGGAAACACCTCAACATTTGAGGTTCGCGAATAGCTTGAATAAAAGCGTTCCATTCATTCGACAACGCATTTGCGTCGATGGTCCATCGTATTGGCCCCAGTTACACATGATAGAGTGCAAGTGACTGATTTTGTTGCTGGGCGTGTAATATCTGCGCGCGTTCGATGAGCACCCCCACGAATGACGGGGGAGCAGTCCTACGTGTTCTCAAACGTAGCGTAGGTATGTGACAGCGAGATCCTAGTATCAAAATCGAATGCGACTATTCCGTCGTTTTTAATGAACCCTAAAAATGGTGGACACTCGATGACCGTAAACGCCGACTTGTTATCGACAAAATACTTACATCACCTCGGAAGGGTGCGCACCTAGTCGCGTGGTGGATCAAAACGCGTTACCCACGTGTATGCGCAAGAAGAGAACGCGACGCATCTCATGGTTCAAGGGTTTTCACTCCTCACTCACAGGTTGCGTAGTGTAGGAACATCGTTGAAGAGGCCGGCTGGCAGGGTATTCAACGAATTGTGTTCAAGCCCTCTGATTCGCCAATATACCAGAGGGAGCGAGCGGGGGGTCTGCAGAAGATAAGTGTTTATCCCGACAAAGCATCACAGCAGTGCAAGAACGTTTTCCACTGACCAGAGAAACGACATGTTCGTAAGTTGTTTTCGTTAGTCGTAGTACATAGGGTGTCTCTTGCTGGAAAAACAAAACGATCTTCGGGAGAATCGCCTGCTCGCATTACTCTAGTAGGAGAGCGGACACAACCGGGAATTAAAGGTAAATTGTTTCGTGTTTTGGAGGCAGGAATGGGGTGCTGAATTACACGAGGACAACGAAGTCCGAACTTTGATTCCCTCAAGAATTCACAATACTGCCAGCAACACATCCTGCGTGGCGACTGGGCTGAAAACCGCCCTATAAGGGTGGGTTACCTCATTTGTACGGTTTCAGAACAACATGAAAACGTACGCGAATGCTCTACGGAATAACGTTTGACGTGCCTGACCCTGCCAATACACATCGGGAGAATGCACACCGTACGCGTAACTTACAGCCTGAGAAGTGATCGTAAACCGCTGAAGACGTTGGCCGGAAAAGTTGTCAAACCGTTCCACTTGAGATCCCTGAACCGTCATGGAGTAAACCAAAACCAAGAAGGAGGAGTGAAAGTCAGAGGCTGCAGACAAATATCGAGGTCGACGGAGGCTAGCCTTTCAATGACCGCCCCCATAAGCACACAGTGATGAGGAAAGTCGCTGTTCATCACAGATAAGACGCCATAAATCATGGATGAAGACACACAAAAACGTCTCGAGTTGTTGCACGAACTCCCAGAGTGAACTAGGCTGTTATCCTCGCATTATAGGCCATCACCATGGGAAATTGTTTCCGAGCTTTCAGCACCGGGTTTTGAGGCTGAATTTACGCGGTTTAACGACGGGGATGGGCCGTTGATATGGATAGGATATATATGCGTTCTATAATAGAGATCCAACCTGAGGTTTCTGAGACTGCTCACTGAAAGAGCTCCACACCTCACCCGAACAAGGTCTGTACAAAACCACGTTGCGCCCCAACGAACAATGCAATGGCCCAAACGTACTATAACGTCATTTTTCGAAACAAGATTGGCATTCCGACGATTTTGGGTCATTCCGTCATTCTGGAGAGGTTCTGGCCGAAGTATGGTACCTCCATCGGGGAACGCGTCATATAGATAACGAAAATATAGAAACAGCTTACATGGAAGCGTTTGAGGGATACTGCTGGTTTCAAATATGAATGGCACCTACCATATATTTTTGGAAGGCAAGCACAATTTTAGCATACGCGTTTTACTCGGCGTCAAAGCCCAATAAACCAAGAGAATCCTCGAAAACTCCCCGTAGTTGTTTGCGAGCTTTCAAGAGCATTTCACAGTTTCTCCAGCGTTCTGGGTG
>JBBMHQ010063921.1:0-12260 GCA_037834295.1 Postelsia palmaeformis
AAGTATTTTTTTCTGCCTTAGAACGAGCAGGAAGAACCCAGAAGTCGTACCGATTACGTTCCTCCTTCTCGTGGTTTCGTTCCTCTTTCTCGTGGCTTCTCGTTCTACAGCAAAAACAAATACTTGGCTACAGTAAAAGAAACCGAGAATTCAAGCGCCTGGAACCACATTTTCAAACGTCAGCGACAAGGTCCGCCCCGAAGGAGGACACGAAAAGTGCTGTCGCTTTGACTCACTCACGGGAGCGCACCAAGGAGCTCATATCCGGTCGGCCAAGTTTTGGCCAACAGAACTTTCGGAGCTAGAGCAGAAAAACGAAAAGTCCTCGTGAAAAAAACGGCGGCAGACGTGCTTCCAGTGACATTGTTGTCGGGACTTTTGGCGACATCACCTTTTTCCGTGGAGAGTGCAACACAGGTGCGACGGGGATGCATGATGATGAGTACCCCCCTCCACCCCCCCTTACTACGGTACACGCCTCCTTGCATTTTTTTCACGACAAGGGTTCAGCATTTTCCTCCCGCGTTCTCTCGTCGGATTGTGCTTACCCGCGCTATGCGCTCTCGGCAGTTGGTGTCTTTCGATGAATAAACAAACAATACGGTAGGGTTGGGTCCTGGTCCCGTAAATACTGCCATTAGTACTGTACTGGCAGTAGTACTGTACCGGCTAAGGAAAGTGCCAGCGTTGCCAGTACTTTGACTATTCGCCCAATAACGTCTTACAACGTCGTAGCGAAAGCTCACTAAAACTCACGGGGAAGAGCAGAGAGGGCACGAAAAAACAGCGTGAGAGGGGAGATAGGGAGAAAGGGAGGGAGACCGTGAGCGCCATGGCCGAACCCGCCTCGATCACTGATGGCCTGGGCTCTGTGGATCCTGATGGCGCCCTCTGGCGCCCAGCCCTTGGCGAGGTCGAGCCCCGCTACAGCTGCTGCTGCTGCTGCTGGTGTCGAGATTGTGCCGGCTCCCGACCAAGAAGATACTCGGGAGTGGCTAAAGCAAGTACAGCGGGAAACGAAGCATACAATGCCATAGGGTAGTATCTGGCCCAAACCTCTAACAACGTTGTTAACGGGATAACTCGAGCCTTTTTCTTCCTTTGAGGATTTCCGGCCGAGAACCCGAGTAAAACATTTACCACTGTATGAGCGAAACTTGTGTCGAAGTGTGAAGCCGCGATTTGGTCTCGCGCACCCCAAAACTCGTTTTCGAGTAAAACACCTTCAGGTTTAACCTTGCGTGGTCAGTCCGCATGTTTCTCTCACCACCGTACAAATTGCCCGTTTTTTGACAGTTTTCCTGAGTCAGTCTACGGCCAAATAAATCCCTTTGCAACATGGTCCAAAATCGACGTTCAGTTTACCTGTAATGAAGCCAAATCGCGTAAAATCGTGCCTTCGGCAGGGCGCCTATTTTCGACACCACCTGTCTTGTTTTAAGTCAAAGGGTGCTTTGAGTCGTGAGCACGCGTCCATGGTTCCTGCGAGCTCTCGTCCATCCAGTTCTTCAAAAAATCCGGACAAACGCTTATAGAACCGAATGCGTAACCCTCCAACCGAACGTTAAAAAAAAACAGCTCGCCGTCCCTTATAAGATGAGAGAGTGCCAAATCGACCATTCTATATTTATGTAGCAGAGCTCAGCGAACTCTTGACGCCTTGCCACGGAATCGGCGATATAAATGTCCTTCTTATATTGCCCGTCCTGCCGACTCCGGCCGCAAGCGTGCGTTGAAAACATTCTGATTTTGTGCGGCTGCAGATAAGCAGATATGCAGACACAGATACACAGGGGCACAGACATACACGGATAGATGAACAGATAAACAGATCTATACGAACGTCACGGCAGTTTCGGGGAGAAAACAGTTCATGGAAGCCTCGGAAGATCTCCACTTTCTGCGTTCTCGCGCGCGCACAATATATTGCACACACAGAAATAGTACGGCTGTGAGTGGTCTCGACTTCCCGGTTACCAGTAGTTACTAGTTGGCTGGCGTTGGTTGGCTGGTGTCGCCAGCCAACTAGTGACTAACTGAAGCTGACTATTACGGGGGATCATAGTAAATAGGACCGAACATTGTCAGTATAAATAGGTAAATATATACGTCTTTGTGTGTACCGTAGGCCCTTTTCACTATGGTCCCCCGAAAATAGTGAGCTGGCGCCATTGTGCTCCATTTTTACGTGCACAATACGTGACGAATGAGAGCGCCAGAGACATTTTCGGGAGTACGACATCGGCATCGGCACCGTTGACGGCGATGGGTTTTGATGCGCCACCGTTTGCAGCAGCAGGCCTTTCAGCTCTTTTTCTCTACCTCTCTTTCACTCTGAGTTAATCGTCTCACAGGTGAATGCGCGTCCTATAGCGAAGAAGCCCTCCGTAAACAAGGAAACCAAAACAGCCGGATAGTTGGCACCGCTGCAACCAACTATAATTCCTAGCTGGCGACTTTTAGTAGTAGCCCAATCAACAGCTCTACCAACTATAAGGGCTGTGAGTCGGCACGATTTGAGCCGCCCACTATTAATACCAGGGTAGTGATTAGTCAGATTTTTGGTCAGTCGTGAAATAGAGGATCCGACTATCCGACCTATTGGGTAGGAAGGCGTTTTGAATGCGGGATATAGTGCAGCTTTTCAACGTGCACGTGCATCGCAACGGGCTTGCGGATACGCTCATGCTCTGTGACACTGCAGCGCGTGGCGGCAGATCCACACGCACGCACACACGCACAACATGGCGGGACACCCATCTCTCTCGACGGTGCCTTCGGCGCAACGCCTTTTGTGTTTCGTATGATATTGTACGATAGATGGTAAACGGCTTGCCGTCGTCATCGACGCGCGCGTTCACGCGCAAAGTTGGGGGAGCCACGAATCTTTTTGGGGCCTCCGAGATATTGTAGCGACCTACGTAGACAAAGATAAGTCTTCGTGCTTCGTATCCATCGTCTAAATACGAGGAGCATCGCCCGCCCTGCAGAACAGGTACATCACGCTGTCGCCGTGCCGTACGACTCCTGATATTGTAATAATCGCATCCCCCAACTGCTGCATTAACAGTCAATTCTTGACGTCAATTTTTCCTCTGACGTCCCGAAAGGGTTGATAAACAAGCAACACCGCCGAGGGATCCGAGCCCTGGTGGTCGATCTAATAACACTATTGATACTAGCGTTGATGTCGGGGGTTCGATTTGTCGTACGTACGGATTTTTAATTATCATGCGAGTACGACACAAACTACTTGTCGATAGCTCCTGTTACAGCGTGGGTAGGCACACTTCGACGCGAGTCGACGAAGGAAGTACCATGGTGAGTGATAAACCCTATCTCGCGGCAAAAAACGCAAGGCACGTTCGTACCGTATTTGGGCACGGTGGAGAAACGCGACCCCGTATCTGAGTTACATACGGCTGGGAGGGGGCAAGGGCAGGAAGGGCGAAGAAAATGAATGGGATGGAGAAAAAGAAAGAAAAGACAAAAGTACAGGGACCTCTGCTTTTCTGGGACCATCACAAGCACTGCTGCCATTCAACTGAAAGACTGCTGTACGTACACAGACCAGGTACGTAGCTTGGTGCGTGAGTTCCCTTTTTCCTGTCCCTGCCAGGTATTGTTGCGACTTGCGACTCGACCTTCACCTGGGCAATTGGAATTGCTGTCACGGTCCTCTATGATACCTCTACTACAGCAGTAGTTGCAGTCCAAGACTATGATATCAGACGTGCATAGCCGGCGTCCCCGGTGGCTTGATGGGTAGTCCGCGCGCCTATTGAGATCGATTTCGGGGGTTCAAGTCTAACCGAGTGCATGCGAGGGGCTTTTTCTTCCATAAAAGAAATTGATTAGAGGAAAGCGCGAGAGCGTGAGTTAGCTGAAATTCGATGGAAATCGCCGAGCAGTGGGAATGCTGAACCCTATGCGCGCTAAAAAACAAAGGCACGTACCGGGGGGGAAAAGGGTGGACACCTGTGCCCACGGCTTGTCCAGAAGGGCGTCGAGGGTAGCACCTCCTATAAACTAGGCTGGAAGGTGGAAGTGATGATTAAAAAAAAAAAAACTCTTCGTTTTCGTTCGTACTTTTCTTGTGTACGTAATCTGAAGCTGTTTTCTTCTGCTTTGATACGAAGTACGTTGATCTACACAGCAGGAGGCCTTTATATGTTGCACTTTCCTCGGGCAAAATGAAGACAAATGCTCGTATTTAGCGTAATTTACGGCTCCGACGGCGCCGTCAGCGGGATCCTCCAGAGTCGCCTCCGGTGGGCCCACCGGGGGCACCTCCAGCGGGATCCCCTCGGCCGGAAAGGAGGGGGTTACTTCGCTTCGCCACCGTAGTTCGTCTACTATATTAATACCAGGTAGCAACTACCGCCACTTGAATTTTCCTGCGCAGGGGTGATCCTTATTTTGTGCCCGCAGAGCGTCCATCCAAGCACAGCGACCTCACAACACATACCAGGTTCGTACGTAACATGACCCAAGCAGCAAGCAGGTTACTGTCGATCTGGTTCTATCGTAAGGTTGTCGGCTATGAAAGTAAGCTGTTGTCACGCGGAGTCAGAAGAGCGAAACCAGGACTGCTTGCAGTGCGTCGGTGTGCAGTGAAACGCAAGAAGAGTGCGCTGCTTGCCAACATCTTCTCCATTCCGCATGCAAAGCCCCCGTACATACATAGGCCCCTGCGCGCTTGCGGTCATCGCAGATCATTGATGGGCTTGGCAAACGCTCAAGGTCGAAGTGTCCAGCAGAGCAGCTACTGCGAGAGGTACAAGTAGTCTTGCGCACAACAGCAGTAGGTAGCACACAACCGCATGTTCCGTGTTATTATTTCTCTAAAAAAGCAAACAGCGATATGCGCACCTGCAACGCGCTCCATTGTTGGATACGGGCATGTCCCACAGCTTCGGCTTCTGCACGTTTGCAGACATAGTTGCCACGGACAGCGTAAATGCTTGCACGTGGGAAAAGGGTTGTGCAAGGACTGCGATTACAGCCACCAGGCGGGTGAGCATGATGAGCACGATTATCTTTTTGAACAACTTTATAATTGAACCTGAAAGAGTTCATAGGGGGAAACGGCGGTTGATGTCAGGGGTTCCTTGTGGGAAGATCTGACCGTTACACGGCTTGTTTTCACGAGCACACGAGCACACACGAGTACATACGTCAGGTTTGTGTTTGGTGTGTTGTCCGTTGTCTGAGGCACCATTAATAGAGCTTGAGTACGCGTTACAGCAGGAGAGTACAACAGGAGTGGCCGTAGCACTCTGTGGCAACGGTGCTGCAGCGTAGCATACCCGGTATATTTGATACATGGTACCTGGTTGTTCTGCCCTGCTACTATTAATACTGCTGTAAGAAGGAACCAAATGTTTTCACCGGGGGCGTGGTATATAACACTGCTGTCGTGTACGGTAGTACTCGAACTGTTTTGCAGTACAGCAATGATAGTAATAGTACGAAGTGGTACGAGTACTGCTCTGTGTACTACTACTGTTGTAGGATACCAAGTAAATAACACTCGTAAATAGGGAGTGTAAGGAGTACTTGTATACTGCAGTTAGCAGCAACTGTTAAACAGTAGTGTCATTGAAGTAGCACTGTTTGTGGCAGTAGTAGTATGAAGTAGCACAGGAGCAATAGCATTACAATACTACTCTGCTATTAAGTGGCAGTAGTAGTGGTAGTAAGTAGATAGCTTCAGTAGTAGCAGTAGATAAAAGCAGGAACTTCCCAGGACTACCGGTAGAAGTATTATTATTACTGTGGGGAGGACCCCCAGGTTCGACTCGACATCTATGGCACTTCCCTTTCTTAAGAGGGCAGCGTGTAGGACACGCCAGGTTTTGGTATAGGATCGGTACGGACGATTCCACGAAACGACCATCAACGATGGTGGAGAAGAAGAGTGCGTGTAAGGCACGAGCCTTGCATTCCAATCTGCAGTGACTACTTGTCACGGGACAATGTCACTGCTGACGACAACAAATAGTCCAGGAATATGGGTGATCACAACCATGCGATAAGATACGGATATCCACGAACTCGGCGAATTGTGGGACCTCCGCGGGGCAATACCCACACGACGGTCTGGTCGAGAACCTGACAATACCCATGCGACGGCCTGGTCGAAAACCTGGAATTCACGTTAGTAGTAGTATCAACGCGACAAACACGTTTCAAGGCTCAAAACCTATTACTGGGAGATGTCCGCATGTGACATCTGTCGTAGGCGGGCACGTTCTAGAGACTTGGCGCCAGCCGCCGTTGAGTAGACTCGTAAGCTCCACGGAGATTGTACATGATGTTGCATAGTGGCGACCAATGGGCCAAGGGGGCAAGAAGACGGCCAAGGAGAGGAGGGTGATCGAGTGGGCGCAACATCCTCGACACACTTAGCAAGATGTACGGTTTCCATCTCGCGTCCAACACGGCCCATTAGGTTCACCGTGTATTCATTGGCACTTACCCATGGGCATTGGCAGCTACTGATGGCAAGTTACTATGCGTATACCTGTTGTGCTTCAAAGATTCTCCATTCTACTTGATCCTACACCTGAGGAGCGACTACTACTTCTGTCACTCCCTGTACCTCGTATCATGAGCACTATATAAGGGCGTTCCTTCTGTTCTGGCAGGTCACCGTCGTGATATCGCCGCTACACGTAAGTACATGCCTGGTAACAGCCAACTGTCATCAATCCCCATACGGGCAACCCTACATGCAGACAGAAACAAATACTCCGCATATACATTTGTACTAGCGGAACAGCCACGGTTCCGCCTGTGGAGCTACCTTTCCGTTGCCCATAGTAGTATGAAAGTACCTGGTATGGTAGAACTCCTAGCGTGTCGTGAGGTGCCACTTTGAACAGAAATATAGGATTCACCCTGCGGGGCGGTATCGACCTGGGTGACGTCTGTTTTCGTCCCCGAATTGTTGGAGTTGTGTGTGGAGGGACTTAAGATTCGGAGGTGTGGCATTATCATCCCCAGGTGCGGCGGGACATCGACCACAAGCCCCAGCCCAGCCGTAAAGCAGCCAGTGGGGTTGGGGTTTCCACACCCTGCTAGGCGGTACCGACCCGGGAGGCGTCCGGTTTTGTCCCTGGGTTGTTGGAATTGTAGATGTATTAAAATACTCATGTTCCGGGGATGGGATCCTATGATCCCTGGGTGCGGCGAAACCTCAGCGTTGTCCCGAGGAGCAATTGTCGCCGCGCCTTGGCACCATGAGCCCCAGCCAACCATTAATCTGCCACTGGAATTGGGGTTTCCACACCTTGCGTGGCGGTATCGACTAGGGGAATGCCCATTTTTGTCCCTGGGTTGTTGGAGTTTGAGATATAAGGGAGTATGAACGATCAAGTTATGGTCAGAGGATGGGCCTTATCGTCCCCGAGTGCGGCGGGAGCTCGCCGTTGTTCCGTGGGGTAGTTCTCGCCGCGCGCTGGCTCCATGGGCCCCAGCCAACCATGAATCAGCCGGTGGGATTGGGGTTTCCGCACCTTTCGGGGCGGTATCGATCCGAGGGATGTCCGTTTCGTCCCTGGGTTGTTGGAGCTTAAGGTCTATGGAAATATCTTGGAGTTTGAGATATATGGAAGGATCTATGATCCTGATATGGGGCCTTGTCGTCCCGGTTGCGGCGGGACCTCACCATTGTCCCGGAGGGAAACTCTCGCCGCGCGCTGGCTCCATCAACCCAAGCCATCCAGAAACCAGCCGGTGGAGTTGGGATTTCCACACTTGGCGGGGCGATATCGACCTGGGGAGTGCTTGTTTTTGTCCCCGTGTTGTTGGAGTTGTGCATGCAAGGAAAGATTTATGATCAGGGGATCATACACTATCGTCCCCGGGCGCGGCAATGTCTCAGCGTTGTCCAGGGGGAAATCTCCGCCGCGCGCTGGCCCCATGAACCCCAGCCAACCATAAATTAGGCAGGAGGATTGGGGTTTCCACACGTTGCGCGGCGATTTCGACTCGGGGGATTTCCGTTTTCGTCCCCAGGCTGTGAGAGTTGTATATGTGTGAATCGTTTCTGACCCCAGGATGGTTCCCTATCGTCCAAGAGTGTCGCTGATTCCATGAGCCCCTGCCAATCAGTGACCAGCCAGTTGGGTTGGGGTTTCCACACCTTGTGGGGCAGTGTCGATCCAGGAAATCGCCGTCTGTGCCTCCGATTGGTCGGAGTTGGAGATATGAAGAGATTTCTGATCCGGGTAGGGGATTCTATCCTCCCCAGGTGTGGCGGAATCTCGATGGCTCCATTCAGCACCAAATCTGAATCCTCTCAAAAGGGCCAGCGGCCTCTGGTATAGATTTGGCCAATCAATCAGGTACCAGAATTGTATTTCAAATTGCAAGTCAGTGGCTAGGCTGGCTAGATGGCTGTCACAACTACCTCGGGATCGTGCCACGGCCACGACTCGGCGCGGCATGGGACCCGGTGTTCTGTTGGTTGTGGCATCCAGCTTCCCTGCCCATGGGCTAAGGCGGGGCTGAAATGCTCTGCATTGCGCTACCCAAATGCAGACGGAATATCAGCAATTACTACTATTAATAGCGGTACGGCCTGACTCCACCCGTGGCGCTACCCTGCGTTGCCCATAACCGTTGTAAGTATACCTAAAGTACATGGCATGTATGGTAGTACTCATAGTTGCTGTGATGTACGACTCTGAACGGACATGTATTGACCACCGTGCGTGGCGGTATTAACCCGGGGGATGTCCGTTTTAGTCCTCGGATTGTTGGAGCTGCACATACATCGGAGAACTCGTGATCCGGAGATGAGGCCTTATGCCTTTTTATCCGCGGGGGCGGCGAGACATCGATCACGAGGCCCAGCCAACTATGAACCAGCCAGTGGAGATGAGGGTTGCACACCTCGCGGGGAGGTATCGACCCGGCGGATGTTCGAAATCGTCCCCGGGCTGATGGAGTTGTACATGTATGGAAGGATTTTGGTCGAGGGATTGGACCTTGTCGTCCCCGGGTGCGGCGGACCGCCGCTTTCTCGTGTGGAAAATCTGGCCGGACGCTGACTCGATGATAGGCTCCAGCCGGATAATTAGTTATCCAGTGGGATTAAAGTTTCAACACCTTGTAAGGTGGTTGCGACCCGGGGGATGCCCGTTTTCGTCCCTGGGCTGTTGAAGTTGTGGATGTACGGAATAATTTTTGATCTGGGGTGGGACCTTATCATCCCCGGGTGTGGCGGATCCTCGTCGTTGCCCCAAGGGTCAACTCTTGCCGCGCGCTGGCTACGTGAAACCCAGCCCACCGTAAACCAGCCAGTAGGGTTATTGTTTCTACACCCTTCAGAGCGGTATCGACCCAAGGAATATCTTTTTTTGTCCCAGGGTTGTTAGAGCTGTAGATGTACGGAAGGGCTTATGATCCGGGGATATGAGCTTATCGTCCCCGGATGAGGTGGAATCTCGCCGTTGTTCCGAGGGGCCACACTCGCCGCGCGCTGGCTCCACGCGCCCCAGCCAACTGTAAATCAGCCGGTGGCGTTGGGATTCCCACACCTTGTGGGGCGGTATCAACCCGGAGGATGCCTATTTGTTCCCGAGCTGGTGAAGTTGTAGAGGTGTTGAAGGATTTATGATCCGGCGATGGGACCTCATCATCCCCGGGTGCGGCGAGACCTCGATGCTATCCCGTGGGGCAATTGTTTTCTCCGCGAGCTAGCTCTATATGAGCCCTGCCAATCAGAAATCAGCTCGTGGGGGTAAGTAAGGTTTACACACCTTGCCGGGCGGTATCGGCCCAGGAGAACTCCGCTTTCGTGCCCGGGCTGTTGGATTTGTAGACTTATGCAAGCATTTCTGATCAGCTGGCTCCATGAGACCCAGCCAACCATAGATCAGCCAGTAGGGTTGGGCTTTTTACACCCTGCGGGACGTTGTCGACCCGGGGATGCCTGTTTTCGTCACCGGGTTGTTGGAGTGGTACCTTTATGGAAGGGCACATGATTTGGGGATGGTACTTTATTGTCCCCGGGTGCAGCGGGACCTCGACGTTGCCTCGGGGGTAACGTTTGCCGCGGGCTGACTCGAATGGACCCGGCCAACGGTAAATCCCTCAGTGAAGTTGGGATTTCTACACTCTGCGGGGCAGTATCGTTCTGGGGATGTCCGTCTTCGTCTCCAGGTTGTAGAATTCTTGATCCGGGGATATAATCTTATTGTCCCCGGGTGCGGTATAATCTAGACGTTAGCCCGGGGGGAAACCCTCCATGCGCGTGGGCTCCATGAGCCCCTGCCAATCAGGAGTCAACCAGGGATTGGGGTTTCTACACCTTGCGGGGCGGCACAGACCTAGAGGACGTCCCTTCCTGTACCCGGTTAGTCGCAGTCGTAGACGTATGGAGTGTTCTGATCCGGGAATGGGACCCTACTCTCCCCGGGTTCGGCGGAACCTCGATGGCTTTATTCAGCAACAGATCTTTCACAAAGAGCCAGCGTCCTCTGGCATGGACTTCGCCAACCAATCAGCTGTCAGAAGTGTATTTCAAACTTGCAAGTCAGTAGCAAGGCTGGCTCGATGGCTGTAACAACTATCTCTGGATTGTGCCACGGGCACGGGTCGATGCGGCATGGGACTTGGTGTTCTGCTGGTTGTGGCACCCAGCCCCCCTACCCATGGGGCAAGGCGGGGCTGAAGTGCTCTGGCTCACGCTACCCAATTACAGACAGACAGACAGACGGAATAACACTATTTATTAGAAAAATCTAGATTGATATAGATAAAGCACGTGCTGGTCTTCTCGAGGAGTTGGTCGCTGGTGCACAGGATTTGCCCTTGCCGTGGTAGTGGAGGTTATGCGAAAACCTTTCTCATTCGAGGCCACGACGTTGCTTACCTGCATGGCGCTGTTTCCAAACTGCGATTAGCTCGGGCGTAATTCTGATGGTGCGGTGGCCGACATGTGCATAATTGATGGTTGCTGGGGTGAATATTTGTCGCCGAAGAGGCGGGTTTTCTCTGGCACAGTTCCTGCTCTTGGATATCTGGACATCTCGTCGATATCGAATGGCTCGAGAGTCTGTTGTTAGAGAGCTGGCCCTTGTTTAACTTGCGTCCAAAACGGTTGTGTTTGCTTCAAACGCGCCGCGCATGCATGAACGGAAGGCGGGGAAAGAGGCAATTTTGTTTTCCTCCGTTGGGCTGACACTGCACTGCCCGCTCTCTTCCCGTCGAGTCGCGGCTTCCGGTAGCCGGGGCCAGCGAGAAGCTCTAGTCAGGATCGTCTGTCGCTGCATTCGATCAACACTCCGCGAAAATACGCGGCATAAGTCAATCATTAAGACGTGTCCCATTTTTTCGTAAGTCGTCTCCGGTGGGTCCACCGATGGGTTCACCGAAAACGACGTTGTAAGAATGATGGGCGGGGTCCGTGTTTGCAATTACACCCCTCGTCTCTCCGCGGCCGGAACAGCAGATATGACCATAAATGGCGCGTGGGGTGTCGCTTTTTTTATATTTGCGAAGGAGTTGTCTCCTACATCGGCTCGTTGTATAGCCACCGGCGGCCGGTGAGGGACGGAAGGAAAACCTGTCGTGTCGTTCTTGTCGAAAACGTTGCCAGGTATGACTACCCAGACGAATCCTCGTCCATAAAGTACTGACCGCGGGGATTCGACCGGTTTCACTCTCCCGGGCGAGCGTATCTCCAAGGTAACAATAGACCTTCGCTCGTTCGTGCATCTGAAAGGGGCAGGAGTGAGCACGCCATTTGTCGCTGCAACCTCTGAAGGGAGAACACTCGACTACAAGGTAATCGTTGCAGGGGAACAAGAGATGGAGCCTTTTACTGCCACAGGCATTTGGTGCGCGAGGGTGGTAACCCCGTTTGACGAGGCAGCCCGATCTGCAACCTCGTCCGCATCTTGCGGTCGAATACCTACATCGGCAACCCTGCGGTCGCGTCCGTGGTGGACGCAAAAGTGCACGCTTATCAGGCACCGTACTGGGCTGACCCTTCGGCGGCATCTCTGCGGTCATCTTCACTAAGGGCGAGGGGCTCAAGATCACCAGCAACATGGTGGTGAAATTCTGCGATGTTTCGCGAGAAACAGGAACTACCAAGCTCAATCATACTCGATGTTCGAATACTCCACAAGTACAGCCCGCGGTTACCCGCTGCCGGGTGTCTTGAGACGACGGGGAGGTAAAACTACTGCAACGGCAGTAGTATCCGAACTGAAAAAGTTTGTGTAAAAGCTGTGTAAGGATCC
>JBBMHQ010063932.1:0-14253 GCA_037834295.1 Postelsia palmaeformis
CCCCACCCCCTGAACCCTCCCCCCGCCCCCCCCAATGGTAACCTCCAGGCAGTAACGACATCAGGCGATCGCCAGAAGCACAATCATTCGCATCTATGCTCGAGCCAGACTCATCGCCTCCGCAAAAAGTCGAACTTCCTGCAGCACAAAAGGCGTTGGGGATGCTGAACCCTCGCCCAGGTGACAACTCTCGAAGGCTCTGTCTGCCCGGGAAGGGATTAAAACCGGATCTCCCCCGCGTTGCCCCCGCTTCCGAAAGCCAAGCAGGTATGTAGGAAACCCCTAGGTGGGATAGAGACTAAGATGTAATGGATAGCAGCAGTAGCTGTCGCTATGAGCTCGCGCAGCACATTCTCTTGTTACTGGTTATCTGAAGACTTTGCGAAGCATATAAATCGGTCTACGTTAGGCTCGGTCTTAGGCCGTACAACCTCGGTACATGATGCATTTGGCTTCAGTCAGCTCGAAAGAGGCATATATAGTTGTCACAATTATTGCGTGCGCCATCCGGCAGATATGTTCAGGCAGCATCAGCTTCAACGTTGACCACTCCCCGGTGTCAGAAGCAAATCAAGGGCACACTAACTAATACTATCGTGTCGGGTATATCGTCGGCAGATATATCAGATAGATCATCTAGGTCCTGTAGATCCTAGCCTGCGCTTGTGAGAGATCAGGAACGATCTGCATGAATGAGACAGGTCAAACCCAGGAAAAAATACCCCGAGACGTCTGAGACTTTGCGGTTTCTACCCGGCAACATGAGGTAGATCATGCAGATGAGGGCTTCGACCTGATCTAAAAGATCTAGCTCGTCGCGCGGGAATCGAATATTGTGTCTGATGCGTGCAGCCTATGCATGCATCAAGTCCGTCTTACTTCCTGCTGTACCAACATCCTGCCCCACTCGGTTCGGCGTAATGTACATTTGAATCTCGAGTTCGGTCAAAAGAACCCCGTTTCGGGGTCTGCCGTGAACGCACCCCGATCACGACGGTTTTCTTGGGCAATGCGAGCTCCACTGCCCCGCTCAACGCCTTCAGAAAAACACCGAGCCCGTACGCTTCAAGTTAGACATGAAACGAGGACCAACTACCTGTCAGAGTTCTACCTGGTACGGTATGGCGCTTGAGCCTTCATCATCACTACGGCCTAGAGTGCAGCAAGGAGCCAGTGTCAGATCAATGACAGCAACCATCACCATCACAGCACCCACAACAACATTACAACACCAACATTCACAGCAAAAGCAACAACAAGAGCGACAGTAGCAACAACCGTTACAGCACCAATTGCAACAGCAGCGACCGATTTAAGAGTAGGAAGGTAGCAGCGCTGGTACTAGCACCAGTGAAGCATGGGGGCTCTCAACTCTCCTCTTTTCTCGTCCGGCTCCGCCTGTGTTATAATATCAATACTGCAGGGGTCTTGCACTGTTTGGAGGCGTCTTTGTCAACGTCGCAAAACGCGGCAACTGTTACGAAAACGACGAGGAACGGTCCGAAAAGCGCCTCAACGATTGCTCCGAGGAACGCTCCAATTTCCACCGCGTCGCGCAAGCTTTCTACTGGCCAGAATACACGAAAAGGCTTCGTTTACGAGAACATGGCGGTGGAGGTGAGGGATTCTCGCAATACAAGGCACTGTGATGTCAGATGAACACCACACATATCGAACGATGCAGGAGTCAGTGCTGACGGGATGCATTTTAAAGCGAGGACTGCAGCCCTTGGATGGGTATCTGTGATCAGGGATTAGCAGCCGGACGCATCCAAATGGCGCTTGTGCTGGATGACCACCACAACGACTAAGCTAGCGGTCAGCGCTGACTTGTTTTCTCGATCGTCAGTTCTGGCTATTATATGATACAGTTTACTCGTATCAACCAGCACAGCCAGTGGCCACAAAGCAGGCTGCAACAAAAATGCAACTCAATGGGAGGATACAAACAAGTATCAGTGCGCAGAATATTTTTGTGGATCGTCCTGTTGACCCGGGTAGCATCCAGGGGGGTCACTGGCCTATATGCTTGACAAGGAAATACATACCTGGTATAGAATACGCGCGAACGGCTTATCATACAATTTGAGAAAATTGGTAAAAAATGAGGTATAGACGAAACGTATCACGCAGTTTGCAAACTGGTATTAACTATCCAATCAGTAGAACTCACAGCTGACGTATTTCATAATTTTTTTAAACGAGTCGCACCGGGTACGAAATAGTGCTCCCGGCAGTGCCATACCAGTCCTTGAGGGAGGCGGTACTAGCGAGAGCTGTGGTCTACCATCCCGTATCACTTTCAGCTGAATATTACCACAAACATACCTATATAATTTTATGTATATCTGAACCAAGAAAGATGGAAAAGGAAATGGAGGAACACCAAGAGACTTTGAAGAAGCTTCGCTCGAGCAATTGTCGCAGGGGGTGTGCTGTCGTATCATCCGAATCGTACGGACACAGGCCGGTCGACTCACGACTCAAACCCTCTCCCTAAAACCGGGGGGTCATACTGAATGGGAGCTACGGTACGCACGAATGCCTGAATGTTAATTTCCTATTTCTGCGCTTACGGAGGATCATAGTGAAAAGGACCTACGGTACACATAAAACGGTAAGTATTTGGCTATTTTCCCCAACAACTTTGGTCCTATTCAATTCAATATGGCCCCCGGTAATAGCGAAATTATGTCCGATTCACTATGCCCCCCCCGAAACAGGCACCCATGCCGTACCTCTAACTCTTACGGTGTGACTCTACCAGACAGAGCGAATGAAAAAGTTGGAGGCCAGCAGCAAAGCGGCGCTGAGATGCGCGAGAGAGGCGAACGTCATTCGAGACCTGCTGGAGCCGTCTCAGTTTTTGCTGTCCCAGGTGAGCGAGCTACGACTACACATACGTTTGGCTCTCTTTGTTAGGAAATGTGAGTTAAGCTGAGGTAAGTTAAGGCAGGGTGAGAGGAGAGGAGGGGAGACATGCTACGGTAGGGAGGCGTTCGTGCGTTCCCACCAAGAAACAACTAAAAGCGTCATCGCGGGGCTCGACCCACACGCGCAAGAATATCAACGCGTTACAGTACGTCTCTCCGCCGGAATAGCTGAGAGGTCAACTTTCGGATATAGCAGGTTGTCCGAGCGAATGGCGAAATATATGAGGTGGAGGTACAAGAGCCACATCCGAACCGTTGAAACTTTATCCTAAGTGATTTTCTTGAAACGTGTTGGTCAACATTCTAGCTACAATATAATACTACTGTGTACCCAAACGGGGCCAATACTTATCAATAGGGTTGCACCACTTGAATATTGCGTCATATCTCTTATTCTCGTCCCTGCTGCCCCCGCAACCGTATCGCTTTCTCGGCCTCCCTCACCCTGGGGGCAGATGCCGGACGCAATCTCGTCGTACCCAGCAATATCTACGTTTTTTGGAAGGCCGGGCTGCGCCACCACCAGCAACACCAATACCACCACAAACAACGACACCGCCGTTGGAGCCGGAAAAGGAACAACATCGAGCGTCAGGCATCTCTTTGCACATCGTGATCGAGCAGCCCTGCCTCCTAGACACGACACCCTCACTCACGCCGTTTTCCCCATCGATAATGCCTCCTGGGAGGAAAGCCAGGAACCACAATCTTCGTCACCCTCGGGGAAGAAGGATGAGTATATGCCTACAAAAGGAGCTCGTGGTTTGGCGGCTAGGAGACTGTGAGTTGAGAGATCCCATCGAGCAAAATCGTGGTTTGACCGCTTTGTAAACGCTGGTGCATTCCAGAGAACAAAATAACAATATCAACTTTAGTGGCTAAGCGCGGGAGTGGTGCTTTCAGTCGAAATGAAGATCAGAGAGTCCGTAGATCGAAAACGAACGCAGCTCGACTTTAGGCCGCTACGTGCCGCTGGGAGATCGAATAATGGAGCTCATGATCTTGTCCTGTAAGTAGATCTGAACGAGTAGCCCCTAGTTTCGCCACCAAGCGACGGTACGTTCCGGGTAACTCGATATACGTTTGTGGCAAGGAAGCTAAGGATAATTACTGTAGTGCGCGACGATATTCGCTCCCTGGTGGCGCGATTTTAAGCTGGTTAACTCCTTGTGAAACTCGGGGTACATTCCAGGAGAAGTGTGGCTGGTATCCTCAGCTTCTTCGAACAAAACCGAACACCCAAAACGTCAGAACGGTAACACCAGAACCGAACATTATTCATGCGAAAAATGAAAAAACAGCGGTGAGTTCCGCAGATGGAAACAGGACGGCCGTGCCTTGGATGCTCAGGTCGTTCGAGTCACCCTTTGGGGACTCCAGAGAGGGAAATTGTCGCTGCTGTTGGCACGGGTTGCCTGTCGACTCAGTCGCTTCTTTTTGCTCGTTAAAACAATAATGATAGCTAAGGGGGCAAACACTCGGTTACACTTACTGCGTACGAGTAAAGCATTAAACATTCCTTTATTTAGGGGAGAAATATCAATCCAATGAGGTTCAGGAGTTTGCGAGGACAAAACGTACTTCATCCGTGAACGCTCCTTGTTGGTTTTGGGTAGTTCCTCCGAGGGTAAAGCAGTGGCCCGTCTATCATCCAGTCAGGACAGAAAATGTGAGTACGAATCGTCCCCCCTTCTATATCGTGATGTGTCTCCTAATACGTTCGTTGCGAGTAAGGTGGTCTTCCTCGTGAGAGGATCCCTTTTGCCTTTTGGGGTCCCCTCTTACATTAGGAAATTCCCTCTCCCCTCAGGGGATACCCACTCACCTTAGTGGATCTACCAACATAGCGCATCCTCTAGCTCGCAATATACGTTTTACAGGTGGCAGGTCCTCTCCTCGGATAGAGTCAGTGAAACTACAGAACCCCCTTCGATCGAAACAAAAACCTCTACGAAACGCGCAGCATCGAACCGCAGAACAAGCTCCCCCCCGTCTCTCGGTACTTCATAAAGCCAAGGCCACCTAAATTTTTCCTCGTCTAACGTGACGAGTCTTCGATTTTGTGTTTCATTATCAGTCTCTCCGTGGATCGAAGGCTTCGTCCGACGCAAGTCGGTTCGGCGCAGCTTGTTGAGCGCCAAGGCCTGGTTTCAGACCGTGGGGAGGGTGATTCGACCTCGACTGTAGGGCCACAAATGGATGCCGCCGCGGAGAAGATGGGTTCTCCTGTGGGTGTCACGTTAGATTGTGTAGTCAATGCCGGTGGACACGTACACAGTATACATGCGAGCCACGATATCATTACCGACGGGCGCACCGACAATACCGACGGCATCACTGATAGGATTATCGACAACGTAAACGACGGTATCCCTGATGGTATTACCGACATAATTACCGACGAAACTCCCGATGGTATTACCGACAGTGCCACCGATAGTATTACCGACGGCATTGCGGATGGCATCACGGACGAGAGCGGCAACGTCTCCACCAAAATGAAGGCGGAGCCTCCGAGGAGAACGCCGAACGACAAGCTCCCCGAGCATCCCTCTGCATCGTCGCGTAGCTGCGGAGCGGCCTCACGGTGGAGGGAGCTTTCGAAAGCTCATGAGGAATTCCATCGTTTAGGAACGGAAGGTAAACGTGGCGCGGGGGGGGGGAGGGAGGGGCTGGGTTGTACAATGCACGGGTTATTGGGCGTGTTTCTGAGCGTTACCTACTGTAGTTCTTCGTTGCAAAAATGTGAACGGACTCCTACGCAGGTGTCAAAGGGAGCAATGGGGAACGGACAGGGTTGTATGCGCCATATTATACTCACTTGGTTCAAATATCGTAACTCAATCCCTGCTTGCCTCTCCCCTGCCTCCATCCCATCCTCCCTCTCTCACCTCCCTCCCATCTTTCCCGCATGTCCGTTCACCTCCATATGTAACCGTTGCTCCCGGTCGAGCCTGCAGGTATCATGTCTTCTCTATCTTGCCCTTCCTTACGCAGCCGCGTGAACAAGATCGCATCTTCTCTGAAAGACTCTCCCCAGTCCTTCCGGGCGGCTATGGGCCCCATCATGCTGTCCGCCACCTCTGTCGCGGGAAGCCTTCCTAGGGAACGGAGCGACGTGTCCTCTCTGTTGTCCGCCCCTCCGATACCCGCGGACCTCGACGACATGGCCCGCAAGCACGAGCGAGCTCAGGTGATTCAACCAGAACTAGAGGGACCTCTTGCGCCTCGACGACTTTTCAGTTGGCCGTATAAATGCGAAGCACGAGCTTCAATTTGGATCACTCATAATTTTTTGCGGAAAAGGATAAGAAAGCCAACAAAAACAAAAAAGTAACCAACTGTGTGCAAGTAACACCACTCTATGCGTGTTATTTGACTGTCCCCCGGTGAAAGGCCTCCAAACTCGGAGCGGGGTGTCGAAATTGTTGTCTTGTGCTGTTTGGTTGTTCTCGCCTTAGCTGGTTATCCACAGTTTACTGTGCAGTCACAGAGCAAACTCCCGTCTATGCCTCCGGACCAATACAATTGCCGGAGGGGGAGGGGTGGGAGATGTGGTTTCCTTGTCGTTGTCGCTGTTGCTGTTGGTTGGTCGAGGATCAACTCGTCGACATGATCTAGCCCATGATGAGAAGAAAAGACTTGAACGATTGTTGAATAGAAAGTCGAGACTCAAGAACGATTCCTTATCATCTGCTTCAGGGTTAGACTGGATGATCGGTGAAGGTGTACAAAGCGCGGAGGGACCACAAATGATTCCACCGAGAGGACCGCAACTTCTCCTCGACGACTATGGTTTCACATCTCTTTAGTGTTGACCGGTTTTGTTGATAAACGCATGACCGTAGTCTAATCAGTTTTGTGTATGAAAATTGTGTACCTGGTAGCACTTGTTCTAATCACACCATCTACAGATGTAATGCGCTGCAGGAGATCAATATTTCAACGGCTTTATGACCCAGTCCGCTGTCACATGACACGACACAGAGGCTCCAACGTTACTGGGGGGGATTCAAAGCAAGCCAAGCTCACCTCCATCTCGTGTTTTTTCCACGGCTGTGTTTGTTTATAACAAAGGCGCACTGGAAGCGACGGGTGGAAGAATTTTCGGCGGAGAGGAGAAACTCGTACCAACGAAAACGACAAGGCGGCCGGAAGCATCTGAAACACATCCGAAGACCACCTCGTAGCCTAAGCCCCAGCCAAGCGGGCATGGGCATGGGCACAACGAGGACGACTCGCACTGGTACTGCGCGCACTGCACGAGATCGGGTTGCCATGGGGAAGGCGGGGACATCTTCTCCTCCCCAGGGGGGTGGCAAGACGGGCGAAAGGCCGAATCAAGGCAACAACTGGAGGTGAGATTGGTGGTTTGGACCCCTTTTTGTAGGTGCATGTGCTTCATTGACAGCACTAAAAAAAGTTTATTATGGCTGTTATGGTTAGCAACTGAATATCACTGAAAGGGCCAAGATATGTCCTCTGTGTCAAAAAAGGGGATCAGACTTCGTGTTTACGGTTCTATCTGGGGGGGGGGCGCGGAGGTGCTCTTCCCCGTTCGGGGAAGGTTGATAAAATGTTTAGGGGTGATTCACGTTGACGCTCAGCTGCACATTGTCGAATGGCAAACACAGCAAACCACACCTCGGATATGCCATGATGTATCTATCCATCTATCTATCTGTCTACAGATAGTTAATCTCGTTCCTCGCCTGCCGTCGTGAGCGGTTGTCCAGGAATTGCCTTCGAGGGAAGATATAACCCAGGAAACGTACCTGCCAAGGATTATTTCGACTACACGAATCTCATCGAACAGATCATACAGATCAGGGATTCATATATGCCGACTGGTCTACATCAGATTATGAACTATAGGAATCAATTAACTGTCAGAGTTTTGAAACAATTGCAATGATTTCCTCGGCTAAGATCTTCTTTCGGGGCATGCTTAGGGATGGGCAGCGTAGGAGCTCATTATCTTCGGAAAGAAGACACAACAGTAATACGTGAACTTAATTTTACACGTGTGTGACGTAACTACTGTATGTAATGCCCCCGTGACCCAGGGCCGGAGCTCATGGAATGCCTCGCTCTCTACTCAGCCTTGTTCGTGTAACCCAGCGACAGCACCATTTTTCATAATCACCGTGATTCGCATCCGGCAATGTGTACAGTACCTTAAAGCAAGATGAATTCAACGCTGGTGTTATAAGAACTTCTACCTTCGTACCACTACCAGGTATAGTTCAATACAGCATACAATTTTTACCTGCGTCGTACGATACTTCCCGATGTCATACCAACAACGCGATACAATGATATGATCGTCAGTTTTCAACAACAAACAGCAGCGGCATTATCCTAGCATAAAATGTACGTACATTCAGCTAAAACCAATCAATGGGGAAACATATCACGCCAACAAATAGAGCTACAGAGGCATCCGAACTCAACCTTTTACAGACAGCACGATGCCCAGCAGTAAACCTGTTGCGACATACAACATGGTACATTTCCATATATATGTGCGACTACTAGACTGTAGACCTTGGAAATCAGAACAGTTGATCGGGTGAAAAACGCAAAAGTAGCACTTTCCCCCAGACACAATACGAGCTCGCCGTCTCTAGCAGCCTGGCAGCGTCGGGAGGGACGAGCAAGGGAAGGCACGTCCGGCAAATAGCGTACCGAAAGGTGGAAGTTCGGTCGTTTTCAGCTCAAACTTCGGATCTATATCTACGGTACCTTCGAACTGCTGAGCGTGAGCCTCGGTGGGTCATCCTACAGTAGAAAATACTATATGTACACCAGGGATATATCTCTGAACAAGATGTCCGTGACTGACACGCGTGGGGTTTGAACACAGGCAAACGCCTCCCTCGTCTAAGGGGGGGGGCGGGGTTCAGCTGCCGGCTAGCGGGGAAGGCACGCCTGCGACGGATGCGAGAGACGCACCGCAAAGGGTGAAGACACACTTCGGGCCATACTCCAGGTGAGTACGAATATATATATATATATATATATATATACCGGTATACATACAGAGAGAGTTGTTCACGAGACAGATCAGCACCTCGGTTGGGTACGGTCTGCTCGGGCCAGGTGAGAGTTCGTCAACCTCTTGACCCGACCCGAACTTGACCCGACCCTGTGGCTTTTATAAATCTTCTGACACCGACCCTCGGGGTTGGGGTCATGGCACGTGAAGGGCCCTGATATATTTTCGCTGTCGTCAACTTGTCTGCGTTGTTGGTGGAAAGAGGCGTTCTCGGATCAAAAACAGTAATACAACGGAATTTCTCGGACGGTGCGACGACTGTACGAATCTTTGACGAACAGTTCGTCATCGTATTTATTTCCGCTCGTGTGTTGTGCATACTGGGTATATATCCCATAAAGGCATATCGCGTCTCGTCCGTTCCCAGCAATATATGTATGGGTTGGTGGAAATGGTTTTGTGATGCCTTACTTGCGCTTTGTGATGTGAACTGCCGTAACTACTGTATGTACCGGTACTGCCCACGACGCGTCCTATGATAAAGGTATAACATTTCCGCTTTTATTTCATTTCTCAATGACAGGGTTATTTCTTCACTCCAAATCGTCGGAATGCCAATCTTGTTTTTGAAGATTACGTTTTTGTAAACTTGGGCCGTGAGGTTTTAGTTACGATGCAATTTGATTATTGATGAAGTCAGTCTTCGGGTGAGGTATGGAGCTCCTTCACTGAGGACCCTCGAAAAGTTCAGGGTGAACCTCTATCGTAGAACGTCTCCCACCTAGAAGGCACACGATGCACTGAACATCAGTAGTTTGGGACTGATCAAGTTATTACCTATACAATCGCAAACTTTATCCACCCATGTCCCAAGTAAGTTACGCATTATCCTCTTTGCTTTAGGCAGCCGCGTGAATTGACAGCTTCTGTCTCGGCAAGCAGCCCTAAGCTGCTTTGTCAGTAATCGCCATAGACACCCCTGGATAACAAGCAACCCGCACTCCCTCCGAAACGAACAATGAGGAGAAACAGCTCCGAAGGGGGAGACTTCTGGATGAGTTGAAGAAACCAACAACATTTTGTGTTTATTTAGCAATGTTTTATTTTATTTTGGTGACCCCCCCCCCCCTGTCTGGGGCTAAAGAAAAAAAAAATGTCTTTGCTTAATTTCCACGTGTACCCTTGACGCCCAATGGATGAAAATATGTCCATTCGTTTGTACGTCGGACAGATCCTAGGAATATTTTACGTAAAGCTTCCAATCATACTGTAGATCGTAACCTGAAGTGCTATGCAGGGCCTATAAAGTACGCGGATCCAACTCAGGAAACATATCTGGGACCACGCAAACTACATGACCCTCATCCGGTAATCTGAGCTAGACCACAGAGATCATGCAGACCAGCGATGTGTCTCCCCTGAAAAATCTACATCCGCAAGTGAGAAAGGATCGCCTGTCCGAGGTATCAAGCTTTGGTACGTAGATGGTTCAAGCAAATATCACTAAGGATTCACGTGAAGCAGTTAGAAAGCGGCTTCCCCCAGCATACCCCCGATATTTTGTGACGCCTCATCTTGCCCTGAACCCATTTTTCGTTTCGAAAAAACATTTTGATAAATGGAACCTTGACGCTTCCTTTACAGGAACGAGCTGTTCGCCGTCTGGCGAGCGTTCGATCTGGCGAAGGCGTTTGTGAGCAGGGTCGATGTCCGGCTTCTCTTCGAGAACCCTTTGTTGCGGCATAACACCCGCTACCGAAGGTATAGTGGTTCACACCTTCGACAAATCAGATGATTTGACCATTAACAGATAGATCATCTTCGGATAGATTTTTACCTGCCGTTATGCTGAGCAAGTTGTGCAGGATCTGTGTAGTACAGATAAAACCACAGGAAGACATGCCGGGAGCTGCCGTAGATCACACAGACGAGGATCATGCCTGCACTGAAATATCTATTACGGGGAACCATAGTTAGTAGAACGTCGGGTCTGCACTAAAGCCTATATATTTACCTATTTTTAGTAACAATTTTTGGTCCTATTAACTATGTTCCCCCGTAATAGATCATGGAGTACAGGAGTGCATTGTCTGTCCGAGGTGTAGAATGCTTGAATGGACGTGTAGCATCATTCTAGCATTCAAGATGGACTACTCAAGTAAACTCACTTCTGCTGCTTCTTCCATGGGATACTATTTCAGCGATCAACTCTGGAGCTTGATTGCTGCGCATTAGTATCAGGTGGTAAGCACAGTGATACTCTCAGCTATCGAACGTCAGCTGTGATGAGCTCAATATCTGTGGCCTACTGCTGCTGCTGCTGCTGCTGCTGTTGTTGTTGTTGTTATTATTCTTCCTTTTTCTCGGAGTGTTTATGAAAATCGACGTCAAAGTTACTGTCGACCAATAACAGGCTACTACTGGAATCCTGTAGTGTCTACCGAACTGTTTTCTTGTTTGCTTCTCCTCGGTGTTTGTATTTGCTCCGGGGGTGTATGGGAGGGCTAACAGTCTGTTGTAGTCCAATGTACTACTGTAGTGCTAGCAGACTAGTAATAGGGTTTTTTCGTTAGGTTTCCCTTCGTCTCCTTCTTCTTCGTTCTGGGGATGTCTGCCGACGCCAATTCTACTATCGTCCAATAACATACTTCTGTAGTTCAACAAGATTTCCTTGTTTGGTCTCCCTTGGTTTTTTAAGTTCGTTTTGCTTACGAGCGGTCGAAGCAGGGACACATGCGTCACAAAATCCGCTCAAATGCCGCTGGTAAAACTGTGGGAGGTTGGGCAGACTATGACCTAAGATAAACCGAATAGGATTTCAGAATCATTAAGCGGTATAAAAATGACTCGAAAATCGTCACACGCTAACGTCGAATGTTCGTTTTGCACAGTACGTCGCATCGAATGGTTGTTACACGGTAGAGTTGAACGGTTGTTACCCAGTAGCGTCAGAAGGTTGTTACTCAGTAGCGCCCAATAAAGGTTGAAACAAAATGGATTCAATGTATCTAATTAGGATTGCCCGCGATGCCCATACTAGTTTGTTCACCCGGAGGAACTCCGAATAGTGGAATGGTCCAAAACGAATACCAACAACAAAGCTGGTCTATTAATAGCTGTCCCAACAGGATATTCCAAAAGGTCGTCAACTTGTGTGCGTTGGTGAACCCCGCTCCTTTGCTCGGTCGCTTCAGCAAGGAAAGCAGTAATGGTGCTCGGGGAACCGGTGTTGACAGCTTCAAGCACCACTCAGTGCACATGGCGGAGCGTAAATGAAATACGAGAAATATGTATTTTATAGTAGCAAACAAATAAATACAATGTCAGCTGTTGGACGAATATATATTTATATTATATGTATATATATACATATACAATTTATCCCTTTGGAGTGGCATGGGCGTAGCGTGTAAGAAGACTCGTAACACCGATAGTATTTATTTTCATGAGGAAAATAGGAGTGCAATATACCAGGGTAGATGCAGATGAGGGTGACGCAAGAGAGCAGTTCTAACGACCGAAAAAGCAGGTAGTACTTCCGTCGTACAGTTGTTCTGAGAGATGAAGGCGACATTGTCGTGATATGCAACTACGACAACGGTCAGTAAGCACTTCCTAAACGAACAGGAGCAACATAAAGCACACACACCACTATACGGTTATACAGCGAACGGGAACCTTTCGCTATGGCGAACGACAAAACCAACTGCGACAATATTTCCTCATGGAAAAACGTCTTCGACGAAGCGTAGCAGTGGGCCCAGGGCAGGCGTGAAACGTAAAAAAGCACGAAGCGACGGGAGCAGCAGTGGTAGACATTTCCTCGCAAATGCGGGTGATACTACCAAGAACAGAAGCGACACCCGGGCAAACACCCAAGGTAGATAAAAAAGAGGACCCTTCGCAAAACAGCGAAGGTCCACAGCACCCGAAGATGATGCAGCAAACTCAGTCAGACCTTGACACACGCCAAGGCGCTAGCTTGATGGAGGCGATTCAACACCCGACACTCTTTTTGGGTAAAGGGAAGAGACCCCACAAAAACAATGAAGCAGTCCGCTTCGCACGCTTGAAGTAAAATCACCCACTCACTAGCAGACGTGCAAGTATACGCACAACGGATGTCCGCTTAAAATATTCAAATATTATGGACGCAGGTGCACGCCGCAACGAAATACCCGCGAACACCTCTTATTCAATACCCCAGGCGTAGACGAAATGCAGATCAAATGTGTATGGTACTCTACCGGAAGACCACGATAGACACGAGAACAGACTCTTAAAGTACGAAGGTCTAGTCCGAGTCCGCACCGAGCAGAGCGACCGGCACAGCCTTGCGATTGGTGGCGTTTCTCTGCAGTTCCACCCGAGCCTTTGCGCCGAACTTCGCGTGGCGCTCGTCCTGAACTTGCTCGACCTGGGCGATGAAAAGCTTCCTGGAGCGCTTGGAGCACGAAAAGTGCAGGGGGGTCTTGCACAGGCCGATCAAGATGTCGTCGTTCTTGATGATTTCTTTGCAGTAGACGCAATCCTTCCCGACCTGCAAAAATAGAAAATAGACATCAAACCGACATCACAGTAGAAACATGTAATAAGACGCGTTCAATACAAAGATTTCATTTGGTATCAGTTCAATTGGCGAAGACTTGAAAAAATAATCTGAAAAAAACACGTTGGCGCGCGCTGTAGAGACGGGAAGCATAAAATAAGCTAAACAGGAATGGGATGCGATGAATGATGTCGGCGAACACTTACTTACGTCGTTTTTCGCGGCAGAGACGGCAACGGCAGAGTTGGAGGGGCAGCCCGAGACGATATCTGTATTTTGAAGCGTTTTCGGGAAAATACAAAAATACCGAAAACAACTAAAAAGCAGCCCTCGTTAGGATCGACCCTAAGACCGCTCCGGAAATAATGGGCATTGACGTGCACTGTACAGAGCTGAAGAATGCAAGGTAAATATGAATATCAGGGAAGGAATGGCAACAGCAACGCCAATGGCGGCGGCGAACGTAAGTGGCAGCAGTAGTAGAGGCAGTACTGACATCATGAAACAATTTAGGTGCAGTAGATTTCGAAGTACGAGCAAAATAACAAAATCATTCGAAAAAAGCAGCAACAACAGCATAATATCATGCTAAACGACAACAACAGCAGCGGCGGTAGAGAACTGTCTCGGTAAGGAAAGAAACGCAGGATGTAAACAACACCGGCAACTGTTCGGAAAAAGAAAAAACCTGGTTATAATGTAGAAAAATACACCATCGGCAGCAGCAGAGATACCTTGAAATTATGATGAAATAATCATGTTTTTGTCCATGC
>JBBMHQ010063943.1:0-14251 GCA_037834295.1 Postelsia palmaeformis
GACAGGATGGCAAGCGAGAGGGCGCGGGGGGGGGGGGGTAGGACGTACATAGGGCACGTGTACTTTCACTTACAGCAGTGGTTAGCCACGGCGTATCGTGACGTGCCAAACAAGAGGCTTGTTGCTTGCTCGACGTTTTTTCGCTTTCTTGTCTGTTGTGTATATATGTAGCTTGTCGTATGTGTGGCGTGCTTTTCTGTTTTTTTGTTGGTTTCGTCAGAAGTCACAGGCAAAGATCACGATTATTATTCTGCCTTATTTCTGTCCCAGGTATGATACGATGCTACAGCACGCTTTTATACTATTGATGGGGACGAATACCCACAGCAGCAGTAGCTGAGTTGTTGCAGAGAGTGTTCTGCTTTTTTTTCGTTTGGTTGGCTGCTCACGGCTTGCGGGCCCCTCGCCCCATTGGTACAGCAACACAGGAATGTTTACAGTAGACAGTGATGTTTTGCTTTTGAAGTGGGTACCTCTCGGAGAGTAGGTTAGCTCACTCGAAGAAGCATCTGCAATGAGCTGAAAGAGCCCGAATCGGCGGGAGGGGAGGGAAGAAAAAATACTTTTAGGAACCGACCTATGAAGAGATGTTTTTTTTTCCCCCGGAGGACTTTGTCCTGCTTTTGTTGGTGTCTGCTGCCGGCGTCGTACGCGAGCGAGCAAAGAGTGGCCACTACTCGTACTTGTTGTGCTGTTTTGACAGCAGCACAGGATTTTCTGGACGGGAGTTGTGCTTGGATCTGCCGTTATCGACTGCAGGGCTCTCCCATGTTTACGCGAGTGACCTCCTTGTGCTAAATAGCAGCGCATTCACGGGTGTTCTCGAGAGGAAGTACTTTGATTTCCCGTTGGCTGGTGCTGCCTTCAAACAAGCGCGATGGTACGTGGCGCTTTTTGAAGCCATGTTGGCTAAGGGATGGTTCAGTGGACCCAGGCACATGCGGTGTGTGGAAATATTCCCGGAGAGGCTTGGAAGGGTCGCGGCGGCGGCGGGGGGGGGAGGGCAGGGGGGGGTGAGGATGACACAGCAAAAACATTGTGCAATGTTGGCGGTCAATGTTAGGGGGGGGGGGGGTCGGGGGAGAGGAGGGGAAGCGGTGGGTGGGCGGCTGTCAACGTGACAAGAGAGGAAGATCACGATTGATGGTGCTTCACTGCTTGCCGTATTACACCACAGCAGCAGCAGGTGTTTCAGAGAGAGGCGTTTTGCGTCGCTTGGCTGTGTGCGACAGCCTACGGGCTTCGTGTGCTGTTCGATAGCAAAACACACGTGTGCGGTAAGAGAGTTCTGCCTTGCTTTGCTGTTGGCCGCTGCGGACTCATTGCCCGAGTGGGTCCTTTTTTTGCTGTTCGCCAGGAAGCAGCACAGGAGCGCTGCGGAGAGAGTTTCTTGCTTTGCTTTCGCTGTTGGCTGCTGCGGGCTCCGTACAGCGAGTGGCTCCTTGGTGCGAAAATAGCGGTGCAGTTGTCGGTGTTCCAGAGAGTGGGGTGCTTTTCTTTCCCGTTGCCTGCTTCTGGCTTCAACCGCGATGATCGCGCGCTTTTTGAACCATTCGGGCAAACGACCGACTCAATGGATCCGGGCACATAATGCGTGTGGGTGTGTGGCCGGAGGAGCTTGGAAGGATCTCGCACAGCGGCGGCAAGGGGGGGGAGGGAGGGAGTTTAGATCACCCCGGAGAAGCAGGAAGGGTGGCAGCGGCGGTGGAGGGGCAAGATAATAACGCGTGACAAAACGGGAATGGAAACACTCTGCGGCCTCGGCGGTCTATGAGGTGGGGGCCTCGGCGGTCTATGAGGTGGGGGGGGGCTGAGCGACGTCCGATTGTGAATAAAACCCTCAGAATCTGTTTTACGTTTCGTTCAGGGCGGTAAAAGTGCCCAAGTAGCAATGCGGGGGCCGACTTTGATTCGGGGTACGGGAGTTTAAGGCTGTTTTTTTGTTCTTTTATGCAAGGTAGAGTAAGGTGAGAGAGGGAGACTTTGTACATGTGTGGGTAAGAAAGGGTGTGTGTGAGTTGACAAAGGGGAGAAGGCAGAAAAAAATGAACCTTGAAAATACTCATTTCTTTGAAGACGTATCGCTCATTTGGCAATTTTTTCGCTGAAATCGCCCTGGGCGGGGGCGCGTGCGGGGTGGCCTCTCGAAAACCTACTTCTTGTTCCACCCACCACCCACGCCAATCACACTTATGAAAACAACTAACTGCTCTCGACAAATAAATGAAATGGATAGACCAGTGCAGCAGCTCACGAATGCCTGCTCGATAGTCACGAGTACTTTGATAGCATAGCACGCCGGGGGAATTATTACAAATTATCATCACAGGTGGTACCGAGAGAAGAAGGAGGGCTCTTGAGGCGGGTGGTGGCGCGGGCTTCGAGTGTTTCGTCAAAATTAAGGCGGCGAGCCCCTCCAGGCGAGTGGGCGTTTTTCGAGGGTCAAAGCAGACCCGACAGGTCATGACCCATTTTTTTCTGTTTCGATGCACCAATTTTACAACTTTTAATAGGAATTACTTCTTATACGAGCTGTTTTTTCTCAGTTTTCTCTACGTCGCAAAGTCCAAATGTCGAATTCGCCGAAGAGTTCTGCAAGCATCCTTGACAAGAAAGTGGAAGTGTAGGCCTTCATCTGAACCGAACATTTTTCATAGTCGTACCAGGTATCTGAACCAAATACCTGGTATTGTCAGTAGGACTTGACGTCTTTATCTGAACCAAACATTTTTAGTAGTAGTCGATCGCGTGAGCCCGTGAGGATTGACCATTATCAGTACTCATCAAGGATAGGGCTGCCGCAGCAGCAGCAGTGGTGCCGTGCGTTCGATTGAAACAGAGAGGAATAGGACACAATGAATATTCATGATTCGCAACAAGAGTATTTTCGATATTCAATCCGTCAGTGCGCGATGAATCTACCACCAGGAACACTCACTCGTGGACATTCTGCGCGTGTTGGATACACACGTCAAATCTTGCATTTACTCTTCTTTCGATCGGGGGGTGGGAGGGACGAGGAAAAGGGAGGAGGGGTAAGATAAGCAGAGAAAGACATACCCTACACTTTTCCTCCTTCGTGACCGCTTCCTCTCCTCTCTCAATACCACCCACCGTACATACCTGGTACCAGGATATAACACACACTGGTACAACAGCAAGAAAAGGAGGAGCAGCAGCAGCAGCAGCATTGCAGTCCCTTGCGAGCAAAGAGCTGCATATACCCCCGAAACGCTTCCTTACAACCAACGCCCTTAACCCCTTGCAAAACCCCGGACGAAAAACCCGCCAGCATGAGTGTCCCCTCAAGGCACCATCTCGCCAGTCACACATCATACCCACATCACCAGGTTCACCGCCAAAATTATTTACTCTTGTATAGAATTTTTAGCAGTACGTCATCTGTTATCCGCTTTTCACCTGCCCCAGTGAGAGAGCTTGTGCGGGGTCTGCAAATATAAATACTCGTCACGTGGTGCACTCCTACAACAACCCAGGAAACATGTGCTTGGATCATGCACAGACCTTACGGCTCCAACCCGGCAACATGAGCTGTAGATCATACAGATCATACAGATCATGACTGTATCTGCCCTGAAATATCCATTACAGGGGTAAATAGTAATCAGGACCAAATATCCTCAAGTAAAAATACTGGAATATATTGGTTTTTGTATATGTGATGGGTCCGGACTACTATGCCCCCCGGTATAAGCATACATAGTGGGAATGATCTGCAGATGATCTGCTCGAGGCATGAAGACTTCCGTCTGGAACGGATAAGATGCCCATGACAACTCATGAGTGACCACCCCTCCTGCGCACCGGTGTGGACTACAATAAAAAAATAAGCCGCCCGCAAAAGCCCCCAGCATCCATCTATACACACCGACTGGGAGCCACGACCTTCACCCGAGAGCAGGTCAGGGAGTGAGTGCACCAAGAACGAGCCCACGCCGTCTGGGCACCAAAAATAATTCGCTTGATTTCACCACAAGCCACCACCGCGAGTGAAGTATGTATGGTTGATTCACGACAAAAAAAAAACTTTTTTTTTATATTGCAAGCAAAAGATGACAAAAAAGGACGAGCGACACACACAAGCATCACATTTTTCCTGGTCCTCGCTTCCTCCCCCCCCCCCCGCCCTCAACCACAAGAAAACCCTCCTGACGGGGGGAAACATGAAAACAAATCCCTCTCAAAAACGCCCACGAGGAAAAACAAACGACTTACTATAAATAATCTAAAAGCCCCCCCCCTCTAGACCCCAGAGGGTGATCATCTGTGCTATCGTCGTCTGCCTCTCCCCGCGCCTCCTCGAGGGGGCATCCCCCCCCCGCCCCCCCCCATCCCCCCCATCATCTTCATCATCTCCGCCATATCAGGCATCCCTCCTGCTCCTGCCCCCGCCGCCCCCCCAGCCCCTCCCATCATCTTCATCATGTCAGCCATGTTCGGCATCCCCCCCGCGCCTCCGCCTCTTCCTCCTCCCATTCCCGACATCATCTTCATCATGTCGGCCATGCCAGGCATGCCTCCCCCCCCCCCACCAGGGCCCGCACCTCCCGCCATCCCCGGCATGCCCCCGCCTCCAAGCATCGCGGCCATGGCGGCGGCTTGCGCGTCCCCTCCCCCCGCCCCGGCACCGGGTCCACCGTTCTTCATGAGCTCGAGAACCTTCTGTCGCCCCCCCAGGCTTTCCACCATCTTCGGGTCCATACGATCGAGGTGTTGCTTCGCCAGAGCAGGATTTCTCTGAGGTTTTGCCGGTGAAGTCGTTTTCATTCCCAAACGTTTTTGTTTTTTGTGGCATATTTTTGTTGTTGGTGGTTTTGAGGGATACATCGGGCACATATAGTAGATGATGTTAGATAACAAAGAGGGAGAGAGGGCGGGAGAGAGGGAGGAAGAGAGGGAGTGCGGTTGGGGATGGGAAGGGGAAGGAGGGGGGGACGGCTGGATAAGAAAAATGCGAGGCAACAGCTACTGCTGTGTAGCTGACCAGGAGCGGCGCGTCAAAGAGGACCCCATTCCACGACGACGATATCGATACACGTGAACGAGCATAAGACTGACTGTGCATGCGTGCGTGCGTACACAAGCAAAGCAAGGTGTTTCCTCTTGAAAGGGGAGCAAAACAAAACCAAACACATACTTGGACGGAGCACAAACAGCATACGCCGGGACGCGAAATAAAATAACAGACGAGTGAAAATATCACGAACACAAACATGGGGGGAAAACCCACACGACAATACCCGCGAGACAACTCGCGGCAAACACGCCATGACAAATGACGCCGAAAAGGCGAAAAGGGGAAAAATAAGAGAAAAAACAGACCGACTCAAACCCTCCGAGGGTAAAAACCGCCCTCCCGTTTCGGAGACAGACTCCTCAGAATTTGAGTGGTTTACCTCCAACACGAGACTCCGGCACGAAAAGAAACACCCCCCCCCTTTCCCCGCTCCTTCCCGATCACCCCCGTCTCTCCCCCCCCATTTGTTGGAGTAGATAGGAATTTCGACAAATGTGACACAGAGAAGTTGGTACGCTAAAATATAAAATAGCGAGTAAAACGATCGCTTATCCTGGGAGATGAATAGATCGTGGCCACAAGAGGCAAAACAGGAAGGGGACACGCAACAGAGCCAACACGGCGTGTATGTAACAAGTGAGGAAGCATGAATGAGCGCCCAGCTGTTGGAAGTATCTCCGCTAGGAGTAGGAACGGTGCTTCCGTCTCGAAAGGGGTGTGTGGTCAACGGTCAAATGATTTCAAGCAAGCATCGATCGAGTACGCCCGCCCGCCCGACCCCCCCTTCCCCCTACCCGTTCGCCACCGCACGGCAGCCCCCCGACCAAACGAGACAAGTTTTATTTTGTTTCGTTTTTCCTTTTTTTTCACCTGGAGCTGCTTGACTTTGCTGGTCTCCCCCTTGATGTTCTTGCCGACCTTTCCGAAGACCTTCTCGAAGTGCTTGTGCATCTTCAGCAGACCTCGGACCTCGTCGGGGTGCGTGCCGCTGCCTCTCGCTATTCGGAGGATGCGGCTCTCGCTCTTGGACAGGTCCACCTGCCGCGACGACAGCGGCAATGGTAGCAAGCGACACACCGTGATGATGACCGATAACGGTAACAATGATACATAACGGTATATACGAGAACGGGTAACCATATGGACGGCAACGGTAAGCGGCAACGGTACGGGAATGACCACAACGGTAACGGTGGACGGCAAACGGCAACGGTAGAAAACGACAAAGGTAACGATAAACGGCAACGGTAACCATATGGACAGCAACGGTAAACGGCAACGGTACGGGTAATAAACACAACGGTAACGGTAACAAACAACGATGGCAACGGTAACGGGAAACAGTGGTAACGACAAACGACAGCGGTAATCATGGACGGCGGCGGTGAACGGCAACGGTACAGGCAAAACCACAACGGTAACTGTCAACGGCAACGGCAGCGGTGACCAACGAAAACGGTGATGGTAACGGAAAGTAGTATAAACGGTAAACGACAACGGTAACCACGTACGGCAACGGTACGGGCATGACCACAACGGTAACGGTGAACGGCAACAACGGCAGCGGCTATCGACAACGGTAATAGCAAGCGACAGCGGTGGACGAAGGTAGCGGTAAACCGTAACGGCGGCAGCGGTAAACGGCCACTCTGAATGACAAGGAGTTGAGTTATTGTAGCTTGAATTATCAAAACAGTTTTGATTTTTGCAATTGGGCCTCAAGTCGGAAAAAAAAAACGTACCGGCTGCGTTACGAAAGTGAGATACCTGGTAGTCAAAAGCAGCATACCAGGTATCATACAAGGTGCGCCCCACGTAACAAACGGCTCGCAAATATATACTGGTGTGTTTAGTATAACCGAATTACGTATCCCATCGTTGGTAATGAATTAAATTGTCTCGCTCCTGGTACAGGGTTGATTACTAATACAAAGTATAACGGGGAGCCATACTAAATAGGACCAAATATTGTTACTAAAAATAAGTAAATATATAGATCTTTGTGTGGACCCCAGGTCCTGTTAACTATGTTTCCCCGTGATGGTAAAAAAAGCGAAACGTATAGGTGTTTGCCTGTGCCGTAGGTCCTATTTGATATGGCCCTCCGTGATAATAGAATTCGGGAACCGAACGGAGAATTATCCATGGGTGTTTGTCGTCGGAGAGAGAACAAACGAGGCAATGCGCTCCCGGCTTGGTTTGTAGAATCGGCCTTCTTCTTCACGGCACTATTCGTGGAGCTGTTTCGGTTGACCGCAAAGAAGTGGACGTGAGTGGCAAGAGGACGAACGGAGGGGTCTTACACCGCGGGACGGTGTCGGTCAGCACGGCACGCCGGCACGTAAAACGCGGCAACAGACAGAGCGCTGATGCTGTCGTAAACCCTTCTGAGACCTGCAGTCATTCCCGTTTTGGGGGACAATCCACACAATTTCCGAGCAGTTTGTCCCCTAGAGCGGGACGGCGGTCCCATAAGGGCTGAAACTTAAAAAGCCCCCTTTGAGACGCCAGAGGGGCGAAAATGGACGATAGAATGTGACGGCTGCAGCAGCGGCCTGGCTCTGCGTGATTCGGGGATGATGTATGATACAGAGATGGGCGCCTGAGTTGCAATGGCTGAATGCAAAGGACTCGTGCGGCACGGGCTAACGGCCCATCTTAACGGAGAACTTCAGTTGGAAATAAATTTGTATTCCGAATCATTTTTCGATTGACAACTAATAATAGTGCGCCGTTGCCTCCATAGGGGACCTGAACACGTTTTTTTTCGAAATCTATTTGAAATTCATTGAAGTTATCATTTGATTTCCAACTAAAACTCCCCGTTGAGATGGGCCCATCTTAACGAGGAACTTAACTTGGAAATCAACTAATATTCCGTTTTTGTATTGATAACTATTAGTAGTATGCCGTTCCCCCAGAGAGGAACCAAACACGTTATTTTTTTGAGAAATCAAAAGGAAATTCATTGGAATTAAATTTTCCTTGAAATTGAAAAAAATCCCCAACGAAAGTTCCCGTCAAGATGGGCCCTGAACATGATTCTACCTGGGGGCACTCACTCGCGTGCTGTGCGCGTGGACAATATTATAAAACACCAAAAGTCATACATTGATTTGGTCGCTATTCCTTACAAGAAGGGGTCGTCCCAAAGAGTTTGATACAAGGTGGGTGGGCAGCAGGTTGTTGAGCCAGACGCATGCATGCAGAACGCCTTTGCTCACCTTTCCATCTAGCTCGTCGTCGGTCATCGAGTCCATCATGTACAGGTTTTTCTTGTACATCTGCTGCATGCCCGGGTTGTTGGCCATCTGCAACAACGGGGAGGGGGGAGGAGGCACCTTAAAAACGACACCAAACATGAAAGAGAGGGGCCTTTTCAAGACTACAAAAAAACAAACACACATAACACACAACATGAAGAAATTAACCATTCGAAAAAAAAAAGAGGACTTTGAGGAGAAGCCTAACGAGCTTGGAAAGAGGAAAATATCCAAAGGGGGGGGTACACCCCCGGCCTTTCTCGCCAAATGGGGGTATAGGAAAAACACACCCGCCGGAGGCGTTCCCACGTGCCCCAACCGGCTCCGAATTCAATGCTGACGCGCTAGCGAGGTGCCCGCAGCCCATGCCGAGCACGCCCACCTTCGGTTGTTTTTTGTCGGGCACGTTATTGGGGCTAACATCTTCGCCGTGCAGCAGGGGTCAAAACAATCCCCCCCTTTTGACCAAATGTTGCGAGGGTATACGCCCCCGCACCTCTACTAAATTGATGTACCCCCACGTGACCACCATTTACCCCCCCTTGACCTTTTCCCTGCCCCGCGATGACCACTGATCAGAGCCCCACAAACACAGCAAAAACACGCACAGCCGGCGAGAGACAGCGAACAACAGCACGGGGGTACCCAGCGGCTTCGATCGTGAACTCAAGCAGGTCATCTCCTCCGCAACATGTTTATAGCCAGATTAATATACATACTGCAGCTTCTGAAAGTGACTCTGCTCCGCTGTCGATCCGCGTAAAAAGCGTATCTCGCCAGAGGAGACACATTCTCAACCTGTTTGAGGGCGTATTTCCTCTGGCGGGATCCGCTTTACGCGGGTTGACAGCGAAGCAGAGGCACTTTCAGAAGTTGTCGTATCCATACCAACTTGGCTATAGATATGTTGCGGAGGGCATAACCAGCTTGCGTACACGATCGAGACCGCTGGGTACCCTCGTGTTGCTCGCTGTTGCCGGATGTACGTGTTCCTGCTGTGTTGCTTGGTTTCTTGTCTGTTGCTGATTGCTGGGAGCAGGCAGTGTCTCATTATAGACCTGGTACACACGACTCACTCCCATCATCACCCACCCCCCCACCCCTTTTTTTTATTTCGATTTGGTTTGGCACGTTGCAGAGAGTTGTATGTTTTTGTATTATATCAATATTTGATTTTGAATGTGTGTTGTTCGTTGCCCCGTGTGTGTGTTTTCCACAAAAATCGATGGAGACTACTCGCAACTTCTGCATGTTCCGCCCTTGGGCTGTTCGGGTTGCTGTATAGGGTGGCGTGTACATGTGCTTATATCTCTTCGTGGGGCTGTGATAAGTGGTTATCGGTAGGACTCGGTCAAACGGGGGGAAGTGGCGGTCACGCGGGGGTACAACATGAATTTAGTAGAATGCGGGGACATACCCTCGCAACATTTGGTCAAAATGGGGGATTACTTTGACACCTTCAGCGCGGCGATGCTGTTATAGCCCTAACAACGTGCCCGAAAAAAAAAAAAAAAGGCGAGCGGGCTCGACATGGGCTGCGGGCACCTCGCTAGCGCGTCAGAATTGGATTCGGAGCAGGTTGGGGCACGTGAGAACGCCTGCGGCGGGCATGTTTCCCTATACCCCTATTTTGACTGAAAAGGACGGAAGTGTACCCCCCTTTGACAAAAAAACAGCAGAAAGACAAGAAGACTAGAGGTGAAAAAAAACTAAAAAAACTAAAAAACACACAACTAAAAAAAGATGAAGAAAAAAGAAAAACGAAAGGCGAGACGAAGGTCACCTATCTGCCCATATTTTTTCTCTCGTTTTCTTACCTCCGATATTTCCCGAAGACGGGGGGTCATCCCCATGACTTTGCTCATCCGGCCATCTTCAATGAAAAACCACCAGAAAAAATAAAAAATAGATAAACGCAAAAAAAAACGACCGTGCATGCCTTAGTAGGAAAGCGGCTTAATATCCGTCAATGACTGCGTTAGAAAGTAAGTGGAGTTATCTCCGACTTGATCAGCGTTGGACGGCAGGCGTCTTCATGACCGACAACACCTGGCCCAGAAGGCAAGCGGCGTAATGTTCGGCATCATCTGCCCTAGAAGGCAGCGGCTTAATAGCCGACAAAGTTTGCCTTATAAGGCAAGCTGCTTATTTACACAACATCTGCCTTCCACGGTGAGCGGCCTACTAACCGACCATACATACCTTTGCGTAGATGGCAAGCGGCCTATTACCCAACGAAATCCGCCTTTCTCAGGAGCAAAACGGCCTATTGACCGACAACGACATGAGAAAAAATCAGACACACGAAAATAATACGAAACGAACACTGAAAAAAACGAACAAAAACAAAAACATCAGAAAACCAAGAGAAAAAGAAAAAAACGGACGGACGGACGGACGGAATGATCTGAAGAGATGTTTTCTCTTTACCTCCATCCTTTTTCACCTGCGACATCTCGCTCATGCCGGGGATCATTCCCATGACCTTGCTCATTGGGCCCACTTTCAACGACGAGGAGACCTGCTTGTACATGTCGCGCAGCGTAAACTGACCCTTCGACAGCCGATCCCTGTGACAACACACCAACAGGATCGTGTCAACACGTATAGATTGGATACTATTCGAATGACATAACTGTATGATATCTACCGGGTGATCGCTATTAGCGCGTAAATACAGAGAAGCGAAGAGGAAAACAATTAGAAAGAAGATAACGAAAGAAAACAAAACCAAAACTCGCTATGCACTCTGTATACGAAGTATACTATCGCAGTATTAATAACAATGAGCACAACAAGATAGGTACACGCAATGAGCACAACAAGATAACTACACGAAGCAAAAAATGGCGCGAAGAAAAACGTGATACGCTTCTTGCTCCGGCTAAATGAGAGTAACAATAAGCACAACGATTGCAGAATCGTAGCAACGTGATCGCGTGAAATGGGGGACGCTGAAAATATTTTGAAAAAAACAAACACGAAAACAAGAAAATGACGCACGAGAAGAAAAAACATGATTTAGGGTGGATTTTTACGGGCGTCTAACGTGCGCCGTAGACAGCGCCGTCCTCAAGGTCGAGTGCAGAAGACACGAGTCGAATCGAGTCAAGTCGAGTAAAAAATATATATATATCAAGTCAAGCCAGGTCAAGGTCAAGCCAAGCCAAGCCAAGCCCAGCTCAGTCAAGCCGAGCCGAGCCAAGCCTAGTCCAGCCACGTCTAGCCGATTTAATCCAATCCAATCCAATCGAGTAGAGTCGGTGCGAGCCGGGAGTACCATAGGTACGAGTTGAAAAGAGTCGGCAATTAAACAGCGACGTGAAAAAGATGGTACACGCAGGCCAAGCCGAAAAAGGAATAAATACAAAAAGTCGATTGGAAAAATGTCCGGAGCCACAGCCCGCATCCCCCAGCCAGGGAAGAAAAAAAAGGCTGGGGTCGTGTGGGAAAAAACAACGACTCCGGCCCTCTACGCAGCTGAAGGACAACCGACGACGGAATAAAGTAAACCATCACCAAAAGGCAGTCAGGAGGGAGGTGTTGATCTTCGAGAAAATGCTTGGACGTCGTAAAGGCCATGGTCGTGCCGTTAAGGCCGGGCTCAGAGACGGAAGATGAATAGCTCTCGTGTGCGCTTTCTTTTTTTTCGCGGAGGATTGGGGGCAATGTAAAAGCTATACCCTTGTCTTCTTTTTACTACATAATAATACTGGTCGGTGTGGCCGCGGAAGAGAAACACAAAAAAAACATGCATCAAGAATAAAAGAGACAATCAAGAAAAAGAAAACAAAAAGAAGGTATACCCTCACCACCGACAAAAACACAAGAACGAGCATAAAAAAACAGAAAAAAAACAATACCAGGTACATATACCAGGCACACGTATGAAGAAAAAAGTAACAACAAAAACACACACAAAAAAGCAAACACCCCTCCCTCCCCGAAAAAGTAGAAATATACCGGTATATAGCAGCACCACGGTAAAAACGAAAACGCAAAAAAGGGAAAAAGAGGAAACAAAACGACACAATTAAGAAAAAAATGCGCACATTAATTCTTTGGGATCGCCCGAGCCTTCCTGGCTCTCCTGCAGTTGTTGCACGAGGCCCTTGACGTCACTAAACCCCAGGAGGCGGTTGACGAACGACTGGGCATCGAACGCTTCCTGAGAAAAAAAATAAATAAAAACGAAACGAAACGAAAAACCAAGCCGGTGCTTCGGAATATTTAAAACATACCGCGGACAGCTGATTGATTGACGTAAGCGAAACGAAACGAAGGCGAAGCGAAAAGTGTGTACTTGGGGCACGATACAGAAAGCGAAAGCGCTGGAGGCGTTTTTCTCTGATATGTGACAGATGGGGGCACTTGCTTTGCTCAAGAAAAAAACGAAACAGAGGGGAAAAAAAAAACGGTTCCCGGACTCAATAGTCACGTTGAAACGAACCCTTGATACTACAAAACCCGGACTCGAACCACGAAAACGAGCCTGAGACCCAAGACAAAAACAACCCAAATCAAACCAGGGGTGGAAAGGGACGAAACGAAACCAAAAGCTTGACCACGAGAGGCGTTATCGATGCGAGGCACGCAATGCTGCCAGCAATTACAGTATAAAGAGGTGTTTCGCTTCGCCCGGATATAGCACCAACGGAACGGAGCGCTCGAAACCATCAGAGCGAAAAAACACCGAAACAGGCAAGAAAACAGCAAAAGCGACGTAATAATAGTATACCAGGGTAAAGGTTTATCAGAAGGCATGCAACAACGCCAGGGCCGAAACAAGCAAGTAAAGCGAAATCAAGGAAAACCTAGGTGAGCAGAAGCTGTGTGTACGCACCAGGTCGTCAAAGTGCTCGCCGCCACCCAAGAAAGTGATGGGACTCTTGGTGGCGGCAACGGCGCTCAGGGCGCCCCCCCCCCTAGCGTGGCCGTCGAGTTTGGTGATGATCACCGACCCCACCGCCACGGCCTCTGTTCGTCCGTTCGTTCATTTTGTCGTTTGAGGCAAGGGAGGAGGGAATAAAAGGACACGTCGAGGGGGGGGGTGGCGGGGTGTACTCACTATAATGCATGGCCGTAGTCGTGTGACCGTAGATAGACCCTCGCATCCCTGCAATGCCGGGACGGAGCACGTTGAATTTTCACCGACTACGTAGGCATCGCTAGCACCAAAGCGCGAAGCGCCGTGAAGTATTCGGCGAGTCGCATGAGGGGTGAGCTGCATTCTGCTGAGAGCCGCTTGTGAGGCGGACTTTCTTGCAAATGGATGACAGCTTCGATGAGTTAGTATGTGTTCTTGTGTGGCCACTTCCAGAGACAGCAATAGGGTTACTACGTAACTACCTCGTGGGTGCCTCACCATCAAACACTATCTGGTACTTGATACGATCATTCCCCTTGTGAGAAGTAATTGATCTCCACTCCGCGCAAATGATTTAACTCGACGAACCAAGAAAAAAAAAAAAAACGCGCCGGTGTGTATGAGAAAGCGAAGGGGGAGCAAAAATTCGGAGGTGGAGAAAAAAAAAGGAAAAACACCTTGTGCCCTGGTACACAAGGAAGGCGACGGGGAAACAGGCGGGTGACCTGAAATGGACGGCTGTTTTTTTCTAGGTGTACCATCCATGGGAAGGGTATTTGTTGCCAACGGTACTGTGAGGGAAGGGGTCTCTCTTTTGGTGATGCAAGCCTAACGGCTATAAAATAAAATACAGCGATCGAAAACGCGAGAGTTCACCTACAGTAGCAGTACCTGGTAATACGGGAGACCATATTGAATAGGACCCACGGTACGCACAAAATCCTTCATGTTTCGCTATTTTTACTGACAACATTTGGTCCTATTTACTATGGTCCGCCGTAATAGAAGTAGTAGTAGTAGTGGTAGTAGTAGTAGCAGTAGTAGTAGTAGTAGTAGTAGTAGTAGTAGTAGTAGTAGTAGTAG
>JBBMHQ010063954.1:0-14250 GCA_037834295.1 Postelsia palmaeformis
CCTGAGCATGCACTCGGTGAGACTTGAACCCACGAAATTGATTTTGATAGGCGCGCGGACTACCTACCAAGCCACCGAAAACGCCGGCTTTGTCCCCCGTAATAGAGGGGATAATTTCGTGTGCTTCTCAGCCAGCCTGTGCAGCCAACACTTGCACACCCCCAGCATAGCGTCGATTCCCTTGTCATGATCTAGACCTTTTAGGGCAGAGAGATCCGTTCCCGACCTTGCGTGGTCTGCAGCAGTAGTTGTAGCTCATGTTGCCGAGTGGAACCCGAACAATCTGCATGATCTGGCAAAAACACTTTTTTTTTCTTGGGTTGGATATGTACTATTAATAACTGTGCAGGTCCCGCATAGCCTCTCACAACGCAGGTAGTAAGTGAGGGACTACCTGTACAGTACAGTATCTAGATGATGATCTATAAGCACCTGTACAGTACATGGTTCATCTGGTCTGTCGAAGGTGTGAAGACTTCAGGAGCGGGGTGTTATGTCGAACATAGATGCTGGTTACGGCATCAGCCACGGGAGGCAGTCCAAGCTACTGCAAGCTACTGCAAGCTACTGCAAGCTACTGCAAGCTACTGCAAGCTACTGCAAGTTACTGTACGCGACTGGGGTATTTTCGTATGGGATGTGCTGGAAGCGCAATAGAAGGAGCTGTGCGGCAGTAGGGAACGTATCCGGGCTGCAATGCACCGATACCTGGTGGTAAGTAGCCGTACGACACGCGCTCATCATGATTATATGGTGATATGGCCATACTCATACGAGTACTACATGCACGGTCTCCCTCCACTTTTCATGGGTTGATAGACGCTTGTTAACATCGCACTATTAATACTCGATTGCTTTAGTGTCCGCTATACTACTGGTAATATAATAGTGTGTACTACTGATGGGCCATCGCGTATATTGCGTTGAGCTTTACGTGGTCTTGGTTGCGGGGGGAGGCGTTGATCATGAAAGGTATTATGAAAAATTGAAAAACAGCAGCTGTGAAATCGAGGAATTCGTCGAGACCAATCGTTGCAAGCTACTGCTATGTGTCATACTATTTATAGTGATAGTGATAGTGATACCAGTGATATCCCGATCGTGCATGCCATCGACGGGTTTTACATGGCCTCAAGCAAATTTACATGCAGTATTTAGAGTGTACAGTATTTACAGTATCGGGGTCTGCCCGGATGGCTGCTGTCAAACATCACGGTCTCTCAGCACGTGAGTCCTACTGTAATTCGTTCCGTCTACAAGTACGCACCATATAATGGGCGTTGTTATCGAGCTATAAGGGTTAGGGTAGCAGGCACGGTACTGGTGTCAATAGTGCGCGTGCGTTGGTGAATCCCGGTCGGTCGGGCGGTCGGTTCAGCCATCTCGAAAGGGATCCCTATTTGTTAGGGCTGGGTCATGGTCCAGGATGTGCAGCCAGTACTACTGTACTGGGCGAGGATGGTGCCAGGGTTGCTTGTATGTTTGCTAATAACTTAATGAAGGCTCATATTATGCATAGGACCCGTGTGACTAAAAAGGTCGCAATCGTTTGTAAGATGAGCTTCCAGCGTCAAGTAGTTCACCGCGTGTTTCGCACACGAAGGTATGATACTTTGTGTCGAATGTGTACGTCTGTGATGCAGCGGCTAGCAGAAACAACTCTCCGTAAGTCAACATGCAGGCGCAACTACAGTATGGGGGTATGGCAGGCAGGGTATACTCCACCTGTGCCGCCCCCTGCTATCGGCGACTCTACAACAGCGACCCGGTAGGGGGCAACGCCCCCTTGGAGGGGTGATGACTTATTATTTTCTGAGGTCTTCGAATGAGGAGCTCACTCTTACCCGAAGCATGACTTTCGAAGAACGTTATTCGCGCAACCGGATGAAAGGTACGAGTACTGGAGTCAAAGGTTTGGTCACTTTATTGCACGCATCTCGTACGCGCCACAGAAGGTCGCTGTGACTAGCCGTACTGTACCTCTGTCGAGGCAGCAGCAACTTGGTATAGCACTGCAACGGTTTGACTTCTAGCTGGGCGTGGGCGTTTGATTACGCCAAGCCCTGCTGCGCCTGCTCTGCCGCGTGCTAGCCAGTGACGCTATTGAACTATTTGTAGCGTTACTGTACTGGCAAGATAACTACATGACTATTGATCAAGTTTTTTAGCAAGATAACCTCACGACTATTGGCAATGTGAATAACAGGATAACTACCAGGTATCTAACTTTGGACAATGCCATTGGCAGGATAACTCCATGAATATAGAGAATGTCACTGGCAGGGTGACCTCACTTTTTATTGACAACGTTACTGACAGGATAACCATGGCCTTTGGCAATGGTATTGGCATGAGAACTTCCTGACTTTGGATTATGGATAAGTTCACTGCAACTTCATGACTACTGACGTCATTGACAGAATGTCTTCATGAGTTATTAACAATATTAAAGGTAGAATAATCTACTTATGGATAACTTCATGGCTACTGACGATGCTGTTACTGGCAGGATAACTTCATGAAGGGACAAGCGGCAGTGAACACGACTCGAGATTACATCAGGGCCGCAGTGTTCTTCGCCAACTCGGCCATCCTCCTCACCACCTTTTCCGTGGGCTATGCGGGTGAGCGTCGTAAAAACATTGCTCATGTTCGTAGCGTCACCTGTCGCGCGTTCGCCCAATGCCAGCAGTACTACAGCAGGTCGTGTGTGTTCATGGCAGTAAAACGCCATTCCGCCGATAGTATCGATCACACCCGATGTCCTTGCTGATTATTCATCCTACTGTAGATGCATACACCCAGCTTCGTAGGTATGAGTACTAAGAAAACTAGCATGGAGGAAGCCAATTATACAATGAATCAAAAACTGATGGTAGTGTAGAATCCACCTTTTTCTCAAATATGAAATCGACCGATCCAGCCTGAGCCAGCAGTTCTGTTTCCGACTACAGCAGGTGTGACAGTATGTGTCCGGTACTGTATAGGTACTGCTGTGACAAACACAAGGTTTCAACGCCAACGGGTCTACTGGTATCGCTCCGGCTTGCGTCACCCTACTCACAGGCTATTTGCAGTTTACGACGTTCCGCCAGGTTTACGACATGACACGATTACACGAGGTCTACGACGTTGCGCAAGGTCTACGACGTTGTACCAGATTTATGCCGTTTGACCATGTTGACGGCGTTACACACAATAAGGTTTGCGATGTTCCACTAGATCAACGACGTCACACGAGGCTTACAACGTTACGTGGGTTTTACGCCGTTATACCCTATTTTGTGCCGTTACGCCATGTTTACGACGTTACACGCAATAAGCTTTGCGACGTTACACGAGGTTTCCAACAGTACACTCTGCCCAATGGTTACATGAGGTACGACGTGACACCGTGATTACGGCGTTGCATCAGAACTACGACGCCACTCTACGAGGTTACACGACGACGTTACGCTAGATTTACGAGGGGCGGCTTCCAACAGCTCGTCCCCTGCCCATACTGTTATACCCTTTGCAGTGGGACTGGTTCTGGCCTCCTCTGGGGGGCATGATAGGGTTTTATCTCGCAGAACGCTGATCGCACTATTACGGTACGCTACATCTGTTAAGGCTACATCTGTTGAGGCTACATCTGTTAAGACTACATCTGTTAAGAATCTCCCATTTTTGCTAAAGCTCGCGGCTTATTGTGATGTAGAAGTCGAGCATAGACTCTTACAGGCTACTGTATATCTAGTAGCATTTAGAGTGGTGTCACTCGCTGAGCACGACTGCTTGCCTGTAGCTGTGAATGCTTTGATTTCTTGAAGTCAGACTGAAATTATTACCCTGGTAACTTTGAAATTCTAAGGGGACACTGGCCCCCAAGCATCACCTGATTCCCGGGTTTCCGGCCACCCTAATCTCTAGATGCTTTATCGGCACAGAAAACAAAAACATCGCCATGTTGACACGCTGCGTTTGGACCTTCGGCTGCTTCGTGCTCACCGGAGAGCGACGGCGATTTGTTCGAAAGAGGTTCATCAAAGCAGCTTATGTTTCTCTCGAGATTGATCCCCTGCAGGTTCTCAACAGAGGCCTACACCTCGACTTAGAGGTGCTTCCGTGGTCGAAATTGGTCAAAAATTGGGGTGCACAAAATGAGACAAAAAACTACCCCCAACTGATTGTTTGCACCTCACTCACTCACTCACTTGCGGACAGCTACAGCTTCTCACAGGTAACTATAGCATGCGAATTTAAGGGATGCTCATGATGGGGTATGTGAGGGCGTCGGGTGTGCCAGACGGCAGTCGTACGTTGAGAGAAACGACTCACTGTAATAGGTGTATTCGTGTATTCGAAGTTGCGAGCAAGTAGCACAAAAAGCTCGCGGAAATGCTGCTGTAAAAATCTTTCATTTCACGCAAGGGGGCATAGCACAATGGCTACATCACCGATGAAGAAATGGCCTTCACTACGTAAAAGATTGCTGCTCTCCAGGCGAATTATATATCTCTTCGAGAGTCGTCGTCGAAAAAGCTGTTGGGCGCAAAACTCCGTTCCCATGACGGTAGTAAGTTATGAGGCCCAAAAAAGTGCAATAAGGGGCTACCAGCCCAGGATTCTCGCATATTTGCGTCAACCATTCTAAAACCACGAAATACAGATCTTGATTGCAATTCCCTCACTCTTGTTCCAAGTCGTATGTGTATGTTGTCGAAACGCCTACGCGCGGGTCCTTGGCAACGCATTCCCGAGCGTGCCAGCGTCCCCTTCATACACGCCGCCTACTAAACTGTGTGAGGAATCAAGAAATAGTTGCCCGACGCTCATCGTCACACGACTTCATTGCATCACCATCATCATCAGCGCTGTTGACGCGATTGCAGACATCACGCACCTGGTCATACAGTTGAGACCCTCCTGGGTGCAGACAGTCACCACACGCCTGCCTATATAGCTGGACCGTCCGGATGCAACAGGAATGGGCAGTTACGTTCGGGTCGCAGTCCGGCAACGAGGCATGTTTGCAACGGTTCGGGATAGCACAAGAAGAGACGGCAGGTTTATTTACCCTCGGAGAGGGTATAATATGTACCGAGGCTGCTGATACTATTATCAGATAACTCCGGTGATACTATCAGATGAGAAAGCCGGCTGTGAAATTTGAAGTTCGTTCGAGGGAGCGTGTGCTATCTGGCTTGTATTTAAGGTACGCACTCTGACGCTCTACTGTTGGTATGCATGATCATTGTGTCCGGTAGCCGGGAGTGCCTGCATATACTACAGCAGCAGGGTAGACTTGTCCCGGCTTGCCTCAGGACGCCAGAGAGGTTCGGATTGTCACCACGCAGCAATGGTCGTGTAAAAACACAGGCGCCACGTTGCGTTTTTGTGGCTACTTTAGTTGCCTTGTTTGTTGCTGTCGTTACTTCTGTTGCTTTTGCGGATGCGTTTCTTTTGCCCCGGCTGTTGTTCGCTGTTCTTCTTCTGACATTGTCTCATCGCCATAGCTTAGCCGGTGGGCACAAGACAGTCTCCAATACTTGTGGAGTGTACGAAAAAAACTACCGTAAGGAAAAAGCTAAAACCTTACCTGAGGGAAACTGCACCCAGGAAACCAAAAAATGGCACAAATACCTCCAGAATCTTGATTTTCACCTCACGACCCGCTCGGACACGAGGGTCAAGGTGGCCTTTGGTGTGCACGAACTGCGATGTAGTGTTTGATTCTGTCCGGCCTCTGAGATCTACATCCGTCGGTGATGCGCAACGAAATGGTATCATGTTGCATCCAATCCTGGCGCCAAGGCGCTGCGGCAATTCTACCAGTACACAAGATAATACAGAAGTAGTCCCTTTTTAGTGTCGGTATGGTGTATGGTGTGCGCCAGGCAAGAATACCGGCACTATATAACAGCAGCACAGCGGCAGCTGGCAACACTCGACACAATACCACACTGGTGAATCCCATCTGTGACATGTGGTTACGCAGGCTCTATAGAGGGCAGCCGGCACTATAGAGGAACCAGACCACTACTGCTGGACACTTTTTACGCCGTCGACTGCTGTTGTGCTTCTTTCATCGTAACACGCAACATTGCTCACAAGGTAAACCCATAACATCGCGCCCAACAGCAGCGCATGGGATAACACACACCATACCACATAAAACAGTACCTGGTATGCGACATAGCACACGGCATAACACACAACACGACAGACGACATAAGACACAATATACTACACAACTCACCGCACAATATAGCATGCAATATAGCATATCAGGTACAGCGCAGCACACAACACTAAGCACAGCAGAACAAACAACAGGGAAACACTCCTCTTCCCCCGCCACAACCTGAAGTCAAGTTTATCCCGAACCGTTATCCTTGCAAAACACCAGGAACGAGGTACGTAGAATGTTCGGATGAAGAAAACTGCAGCTCGGAAGACTGGCTGCTGGTGATCAAGCTCGGAGTGCTTGCGGCTGTGCTGATGGTGATATTCTTCGTCTTCACCCAGTGCACGCGCTACGCGGTTCACTTTAGTTTTTGCATCAACACCAAAGGTGAGAGTGATAATGATAGTGAGAGTGGGAGTGAAACGTCGACGTGGGGGCGATGGCGGTGTCGGCGTAAATACCATGTTACCGCATTGATGATTTTCCCCTTCCTGAGCGAAGCCTTGTATATATGTATTACTTCCGCAGACGCGTCGCTCGGCGTCTACACTCTCCCCATCGCCGAAAAAAATACCTTGGAAATTCGTCTGAGGGGATGTGTTATCTCAAGTCTTATACGGCAATATTTTGCCTTGATCGTACCATCGCGAGTTCACGCCCCTTCGCTGCTGCTTTTCGCGAAGGCCCGTTGCGCCAAAATTAATGTTGTAGCCTACATGACCCGGATCGATCGTTACGACAACAGAGAGCGGCAGTATCAGATTCGGTAGAGCAGGTTTTGCATTAACACCAAGGGTAAGAGATGAGCACCGTCATATTCTATAGGTCAGGTTATAGATCAACACCAAGGGTGGGAGAAACACCGTTATATTCGGTAGAGCAGCGTTCTCGTCTGCACTGAGGGTGAGAGCAGCACCATCAGTATTCGGCAGAGAAGATTTTGCACCAACACCTTAAAAGGAGCAGTTTTTGCATCAACACCAGGGGAGAGAGCAGCGTCACCAGCATCCGTCAGAAGATAACTCCATCCAGGTTGCGATTACAAGTTGGGAGAGTATAACAATGAGAGGGGTCGCCTTGCTATGTCATACGCCTCCCCTCACTGGTGTAGTGCCGCTATTGAGCATCTCGTCGGCCAACCTAGCGTGCGTAACCTACAGTAGGCACAATGGTACACCATGCATGCCGTCAATCGCGCCAGCTCTTGGGGCGCACACATGCGAATGCTTTTTCTCCTAGTGTTGTAGCTTTCGTGTGACACGCGGAGTCGAGGAAGAGAAATGGAGTAAGTAGATACGAAAAGGCAGAGCGTGCCGCAGCAGTGTGCTGTAGTCGCTGTGGTATAGTCGCGCAGCTGCCTTTGGCTGCTGATGAATTTATGGAGAAAACCAAAAAACGTTTGGTAGAAGGTCTCGCAGGTGGTTCATGGAGCACAGAATGCTAGTTGGCACGCCAATATTGCCGCTATGTTGTTCTACCACTGCCGCTGTGTTGTGCTAGCTATGCTGCTATGCCACGGAAGGTGCCGCATGTCTTCCAGGAAGCGCCAAATGCCGGTTAGTATGCCTGGGTTGCCAGTTTGCCGGTACTACCGCTATGCCACAACTACCGCTGGAGCTGCAGCACAGTACGTCCACTTGGAAGGATCGGTAACGAGGAGACTGGTGATGTCTGGCGGCAGTCAACGCCTTTCGTCAAACGAGGATATTCGACAGAAGCTACGTCTATGCTATGGTCACTCGTGTCCGCTGGTATATACATATTTCGTGCCTGGTATGAATATACCAGGTGTGCTGTCGTGCGTAGGTATGTTTCCTCGACGCGCTTCTGTTAGTGGGTGGTAGTGCTCAACGTGACAGGCTGTGCATCCCTCTTTCCCCCCGCCCACCTTGTCTTGCTGGAGAGCCGAGCGAGGTGATCATGGTCGCTTACAGGGATACACATACACACGAACGCATTTTTAGTAGTGCAAAGGTTCACTTGCTGTTGATACCGGCCCTCCTTTTGTTCGCGCCCGTGCACCGTTTCTTGCGCCAGAGCTGAGCGGGGTGCCATGCCACATCCTCTCATGGTTACCCATTGTTTCGTTTGCCCCCACGGACGCTTTCTTGCCGCAGAGCTGGGTGGGGGTGCGCATGCCTCGTTATCTCACGGTTGCCCGTCCCCCTTTTGTTTCCCCCGTGCACCCTTTCTATGCGCAGAGCTGCGCGGGGTGCTCATGCCACATTCTGTACATGTCCTCCTTCAGTGTGTCATCATCAGTCATTTTTCTTGCCGCAGAGCTGAGCAAAAATGCCTCATTCCTACCCGTCCGCCTTTTCTCTGCCCCACCGTTCACATTTTTTCGGTTCAGAGCTGGGCGGGGTGCCCATGCCGCATTCTCTCATGGTTAACGTCTTCAACCATGCACATCAGTACTACAGTCTCGGGATCAGGCTCTACTTCGGGACCATACCAGGTGCGGTCCCGTTGTTACCATTATTATTTGTTATGTTGTGTGTTATGGTGTAAGTTAAGTCTATGTTGTTGTGTTGTGATGTTTTGGTGTTCTGATGCTTTTTCTGGGCAAGCGTTGCTGTTTACAGCAGGACATTGCCATGGCTCGACAGGGTATTTCCCTGAGCAACGTCCAGGTCTCACAAGCATCGGGATCAATTTTCTTTCCAACACCAGGTAGCGCAGCAATCCACGTCAGAACACTTTGATGTGATTTTTGTGGACAAGGGTTTGCTGTGGAGGAAGCTGGCATGCTTCGGGAGGGCCGTTAACCTTGTTACAGCTGCACGCACGTGTTTGGACTTTAGCTACAGTACTTAGGATTATAAAGGGATAGCATTTGTACATGAGAGCCGGTGACTTTTCTTTCCGCGACGACAGCGGTGACTGGAACTCGGTTATAGTACAGAGTGGTCACAGCAAATACCAGGGGTACTCGATCAACTCGGTTATAGCATATACTCAATTCACTCGAGTATAGTATGGATTTGATTCACTTGGTTATAATAAAAGCTTGACTGTCTTGTTTATAACATATACATCATAAGTTTGCTTCTAGTTCGTATACGAAGTAGAGGGAAAAATTGACGAAACAATTACAGCAGCCACTGCAACGGGAAGTACTTAGATGATGGCAGGTCAGCGATCGAACGATTATAGATGGAATGCAAGCGCAAGGGGAAACATGCTCGCAAAAAGGCACGCAGACTGTCCGGACACCAGCAGCTAGTCAGCAGTTCCCTCGGCAACCTGTTTGCCTTTGGTGACCCCCTCTTCCTTCTCCATCTCCAGACGCTTCACCTCGTAACATTTCGGCGTTGATCGGGCTTTTCTCCGGACACCTCTGAGCTGCGTTGGCTCGGGTGTGAGTTGCTTACAGGCCAAAGAGAGCAGAATGCTCCACACCTCGGACAGGTAACGATCTATCTGTATACTGTAGATAACCTAGACCCTAACGTGCCGTTTCGAGTTGCTGTGCAAGATCTGCCTTCTAGGGCAGGTCCAACCCAGGACACATGTTCTACAGTAGGTCATGCGGTTTATACGACTCCTACACGGCAACATGAGCGAGAGCATACAGATCATAAATATCAGAAATCGATGTATCTATCTTCCCTGAGAGATGCAGATCCTGAAGTCGTGTAGGAATGGTCTGTCCATCATCTGTTCGATGTGTGAAATAGTCGAAAGGGACCAAAATGGTCGCGGCGTTATTGTCGTAAGTGTGTCATACCGTCCTACAGAATAACCTGACACATAAGAACTAACCTATCGGCATTAAGAATACGAGTGTCGGGTTCTCTTTTGGGGGGACGCTATGGAGGTTTGCGTCAGAGTTCCCGCGCACACGATTTTTGCTCATGGGTAGTGTTTTAGCACTACTTTCAAGTAGAGTTTAAGTTCAAGCCTCGCTCTGACCGTAATGCTTGTTTTCTGTTGTCGAGCCCATACTGTACTATTCGTGCCGCTCTTATTTCTCTTTCGCCAACTATTAATGGCTGCCGATACCTCTTGTTTGTCTACTTTAATGCCGCTACTACCTGTCGTTCATCTACGTTCATGCCGCAATTATTGGTTCGTCCGCTTCAATGCCGCCAATTTATCTCGTTCGTCTATTTCAATGCCGCCTTTGATGCCGCTGTTGCCGTTTCCGACACAGTTTTTGCGTGGATCTTCACGTCCTGGGCGCTGCTGGTAGTAACGCCTGTCTACCTCTACATGGTAAGAGGGCTGGAGAACGCGGACTTCGTGAAACGCGACATGGACGAGATTGCCAGACGTCAGCGTGAACTGCTAGCGTCCGCATCCCAAGCGGTGGTCGTGCCAAGCGATCTCGAGCAGAGTGTACCGTCGTCGTCGGTGCAAACAGCAAAGGAGAAAAACGCACAGGCTAAGGAGCATGTCGTATAGCGGGTGGCCGTCAAAAGGGCCATAATTTGGTCCGAGGTGATTGGTTCATAATTGAAGCCACCCTATTACAGTGTGGTAGGAAGCGTGTACTTCTTTTACGCTCATGTACTTTCTGACAGCCTCGTCGTTGAAGCTCTTAATCTACGCCACCACAGTGCGGTAAAGGGGGTACACTACAATCTAGCACTATTGGGCCCAACTTGTTCCGACTCACGAGGTGTCTCCCTAAACCACTGTACCGTTCGAACTATGGCACTGCCCAATATTTTTGCAATCCCATATGTATTGCACACTGTTGTTTGCCATACGCGTAGGCGGTGTGATCGTTCGGTGGACTGTGTGTACATAGCTCCTCAAAAACGTGTTTTTAGGTGGGGTATATAAATGACCCCCCGTATTTTAGGTGGTTATTCCCGAAGAAGATGCTTAGGTGGCCGTAGAGCCGCCGCGTCTTGGAAGTGATGATCCGCCGCATCTCGATGTTAGTTCATGTGGAACCCTTGTTTTGCCACGGACTAAGCTGGACTGGTGAAGCAACATCGCCATACCGTATAAGAAACGACGTCCGTGGAAGTGCCGGCGAGTTCCCTGATTGCCAAGCGGTTGAGGTTGAGGTGTAACCCCCGAATAAGTTTTGTTTTTCAGCAGTACACACGGGTAGATGAGATTGTAGTGCGAGACTGATCTCACTCTGAATCCAAGTGGTCTGACGCCGAAGCTTGGTTGCTGCGGTTGCAACTGCAGGGGGGGTTATGCAGTTATTGATTTTGGGTAACAGGCCCTATTGAGGTTTGCAGCCGAGACTAACAGGCCCTATTGAGATTTACGGTCTCCACAGGCCTCGTCTATCAGGGGAGGGGGTAACATTTCTGCCCAGGAATGTGAGAACGTTCGATTCTCGCATTTCTCTTCAAACGGTCTTTGCGCTTCCGCACAGAGTATAGACTGAAATGCTGGAAGACTGATAATACCAGTGCTGGGCTCCAATTACCGGACCCCATACAGCATGGGCCCTCAACCAGTAGTACGAGATAGGCCCGAAAGAAACTGACGCGCAAGTTTGTTGGGGATGCGGAGTAAGATAATTTAGAAAGCATTATCTCGGTGGAATCCAGGTGTATCGTGGCCTTTGTTCAAAGTTCGTGTCACAACAGTCTGAGATTTTGAAAGTGCTGAAATCTTCTCGCGATAAAAATGCAAGGCATGTACCGTAGTGGGGAGGAGGGAGAAGAGCCTACTTAGTGACCCCGGATCTGAGTTACGACTGAGGAGGGAGAGAGAGAAGAAGGGCGAAGATAATGAATGGGATGAAAAAAATAAATAAATAAAAATATCTCGGTGGAATCCAGGTGTATCGTGGCCTTTGTTCAAAGTTCGTGTCACAACAGTCTGAGATTTTGACCTTGTTCAGAGTACTTGCATAGGCGCTTCTTGTGCTTCTTGTTGCGCAAAAACAATCACGAAAGACATTGCGGCCCTTGTGGGCAGGCGGACGAAACACGCACAGCCGTGATGGGCAACATGGCCAAGCTCGTGCAACGTTTGTTCGCGCTACCGCATGAAACACACCCTTCGAAAAGTCTTTCTAATCCTAAGATTATTTCCCATCCGAGGGAGGTATGAGGGCAATCGAGATCTTTGCATGAACCAAATATGCTCTGAGATCTGTCCGATGGTGTGGGTTGGCTTGAATATCGTTTTTGCCTTCTATAGATCAGTCTAAGACTTCGTCCTTTCGCGGCTGGCCAGCGTCGACAACCTCTATACCATACCCTTATAGGAGATGTAGACAGGTGTGCTGACTTTCTCGTGGTGATTGATACCTGATACCTGGTATTAAACGTGTAAATCGTACCCTTATAAAGGGTGTAAACAGGTGTGCTGACTTCTTTGTGGTAATTGGTACCTGGTACGAGTATCACAGTACCAGGTATATGTATGTTCATATGTTCATTTTCACCACTGCTGGCTTTGTAAAAGTCGATATTTTGTGCTTATTTGGGATGATTTCGTGGACGTTGGTATGAGATGTCCACCAGGACAGTCAGTCGTTTTTGCGTGAGCGCAAGTCGACACTGTTTTTGTCCATGGCCCCAACACGAGGTGCAGTCGTTGCGTTTTTTCTCACGCTGAAAAGGTGCCCTCAATACGTAGACAAGTCAAGTAAGTGTCAAGTGCTCATTTCATCTTCAATGCGTCGATAAGGGGAGGGAGTGCCAAACACTTTGGCGATAAAAATGCCACTGAAGGCAAGGTACGTATATATTATGTACCTTGGTGGGGAGGGGCGAGGAGAGCGTACTATAGTACGTCACCCTGGATTTGAGTTGCAGCTAGGGGGGGAGCAGGAGACAGACGGGCGAAGATAATGTATGAGATGGAAAATATCAGAACAAATGAACAAACGATAACAATGTTGATACTATAATTGTGTTGAAGGCAGTGTATGCCCGCGCGAAATGTCTGGTAGCTAGCCCGCATTCCTTGTTCGCAGGATATTATTATAAGTTAGGCACAACACAACGTCCATGTGGCAAAGAAAGGCGGCCGACAAGTAGCATTTATTTGAACTTGTGAGACGGCGGTGTTTGTGTTGTAGGAATGGAGGTTGGGCGGGGTGTTGTTGTTGTTGTTGTTGTTGTCTTCACATTAAATCGTCCTTTCTCCCCAGCTTCATCAGTACACCGAGTGTTCGCCCTGATTCCTCATCCTATTAATAGAGAGATACTGATTATTATGTGGTCACAGCCTGTGAGACGGAGGAAACGTACAAAAAATCCCAAATTCAAGTGTCAAGTAAGTGAAATGCCAGCGTACCGGGTACGAGGAGACAACAACAAAAACAAGGCCGGGAAAATAAGAACAAAAAGGCCATACCACCGAAAAAACAAAAATCTGACATGATAAAAAACAAAACGCAAACAAACGACGAAGGGACTTCAGAAAGGCTGCTATTAATATTAATATTAATGGACGGAAAGCAACATACTCGGGAAGGTCAGATGTGCGGTCGAACAAAAAAAACATATTATAAGTAATATGAAATGCCTACTACAGGTACGAGCTGGACCAGCCTTAAAACGATTTTCTGTTGTGAGCGTCAAGCGCCGCCAATTTTGCGACTTAGGCTTCGAAAATTGGCAGCGATGATCCTGACATGTTATTGAAGATGCAAAAACATGAAGAAACGTTTGTTTACTTTTTTTTAATCCGATTCGATTTCGCCGAGATATTCGCGAAAACCCAAGAGTACAAAAAAAAACTGACTTATGATCAGATTTTGACACTAATTTAACATGATAGCTGAAAAAAAAGCCATTCCCGATCACAAGCTGAAATTTGGTGTAGACAATGCTTGAGACACGCCCCGGTAGACTAGTAGTTAGCTTCAAAGACCACTGGCATTGGTACCCAAGTTCAATTCCCACCGTGGTGAGACTTTATCTGAAAAAAATAAAAAGGAACCAACTAACTGCTGAGAGCGCCTTCGTTGCGTGGGTAGGCGGAATCCGTCGCAAGCCGACGAGGGAAGAAAGTGCTAAGATCTTCTCGCGATAGAAATGCAAAAATACCGTAGTGGGGAGAAGAGAGAAGAGCCCACTTAGTGACCCCGGATCTGAGTCACGACTGAAGAGGGAGAGAGAGAAGAAGAGCAAAGATGATGAATGGGATGG
>JBBMHQ010063965.1:0-14250 GCA_037834295.1 Postelsia palmaeformis
CTCTCTCTCTCTCTCTCTCTCTTTCTCTCTCTCTCTCTCTCTCTCTCTCTCTCTCTCTCTCTCTCTCTCTCTCTCTCCGTTTTACTCGCGCGCGATCAACCCGCTCCGATTATTGACGTGAAGGCGACTCCGACTCTTGTCCAGAAGACATAGCCCCTCCCTCCGACTCTTGTCCAGAAGACATAGCCCCTCCCTCCGACTCTTGTCCAGAAGACATAACCCCTCACATTAGAAGCTCAATATATCACCCGGTACAATACTTGGAAGATTTTTTTTCGCGCCACCCAACCCGCACTTGTATGCGCTAGTCCTAGAACGAGTATGCGAGTATTTTTTTCATTTTATCTACTGTCCTCACGTAGGGAACTCCATCGATCCAAAACTTCTGGCCCAAAGAGTGCAACCCCTACCGTGGGGTGACTCTATGATATGCACAATCGTCATCTCGGCTCTGATCCTTGTCGAGAAGATGTGATTTGTGCTCGCTAGGTCAAGAGTCAGCTAGACCATCATTGTCTGTCGGTACATGCGTTCCTCGGTTGCCAGAATGTCTTTCTCCGTTCTTGTTGATTACCATCTTAACCTACCCGCCCGGCCATCGTACACCATCAACTCCTCTCGCGATCACTCTTACAGGGATTCGAAGCCAGCGCTAATCGAGTCCGCGCTATTCTAGAGGCGGAGCGTATTAAGGGAAAGGACTCGGCGAGGATGATTGTGGGTGGGTTTTCCCAGGGAGGCGCTGTGGCTCTTCATGTGTGCCTCCGCTCCACGGAGCCTCTTGCAGGTATTTCTTTGCCAGGGGGTTCTTGTGATTCAGGAGGTTCCTATCTCTTCAGGAGGTTATCGTTGCATTTCCCGACTAATTCTCCAATACCTGATATCAAACCGCGAGCACTGAATACGTCCGCGCTATCATCGAGTGTTGGCGTGCTCTCTGTAAAATTGGTCGTCGAGGGTGCTGACCAGTAGGCCTGCGCACGTACGTAGATGCTGTGGCTCCTGGTGTGTGCCTCTGGGTTGATTTAATCTGTTGTCGACGTTCGGTGTTTTTTTGTCAGGAGGCTGTCTTTGTCCAGGATATCTTTGCAAGTCAGGAGGTTCTTGCGACAGTACCCTTTTCGAGTATTCTGTGCACTGTTTGATACCTGGTATATGGTAGCTCATGTTACAAAAGTCGTTGAGGATGCCGATCTGTGGGCTTTGGTAGGGAGGTGCTGTGGCACCTCACGTGTGCCCCACATTCATGGAGCAAGTCTGTGTTTGTTCTTCCCGAAAGTTATTTTCGTTCAAGAGGTCCTTGTAGCTGGTTTCGACTGTTTTCTTCACTCTGTATGGCTGATGTTGCAGTCGCCAGCGCTGATTGCGTTTGGCGTTGTTCTCGAGTTGGAGCATGACATGTTGCTTGTTTTTTACGGCAAAGAGATTTTTGAGGCGAATAGTCTCTCGGAGCTCGTAGGGAGGTCTTGTGGCTCTTCGCGTGCCTCGTGTTCATGATAACTTCTTGCAGGCAATGCGGTGTGTTTGTTCTTACGTGAGGTTCTTATCATTCAGGAGGTTCTTGGTCTCGAGGAGCTTGTTGCTTCTCAGCAGATTCTTGCTGACCAGGAGGCTCGTGTCCTTTTTCGGGTCTTTTCTGCGTCAGTTGATATTGCATCTGCCAGCGCTGATTTCGTTCGTGTTTTTCTTGAGTCGGGCCGTGAATCCTATTACTGGCCCTCCATGTGTGCCTCCATGACCATGGAGTCTCTTGCAGACTATCCGGTGTTGATTCTTCGGAAGGTCCTTTCTGTTCAAGAGGCTCTCGTTGCTCTTGTTGACTATTTTCTGCACCTCATAGTTGATGCTGCAGTCGCCAACGCTGATCACGCATGCGTTATTATTGAACGGTGGTATTGCTAAAGGGAAAAGAGGTCGTCGAAAACGGTGGTCTGCAGATTTTTGTTGACGGGTGGTGTGGCTCTACATGGGTGCCGGCGTGCTCATGGAAGATGTATTCTAAGAAAAAACGGTTGTTGTCCCCGAGGCAGGTCCCAGGTGTATCTTGTTGTTCTTTTCGACTATGAACTGTGTGATTTCACTTCTTGTAGCTGATACTGCAGCTGCCAGCGCTGATTGCGTTTGCGCTATTTCTTTGAAGTGGGGGAGTGATATTACTATAACTAGGGGCAAGAGGTCGTCGAGAGTGGTGGTCGGTGGACTTTCTTCGGGAGGTGGTGTGGCTCCTCACAATGGGCCTACGTGTGAATAAAAAAGTCTACTTATAGATAACAGTTCGGTGTTCATTTTCCAGACTCTGACGTGCCGTGCAGGAGGTCCTAGATGCTCTTTTTGACTATACTCTGCACTACGTGTGGCTGATATTGCGGCCGCCAGCGCTGATGGTGCTTAGCTTTGTTCTTCCAAGTAGAGGCGTGACACTGCTGAGGGAAAGAGATCGACGCATTCTACGATAGGGATGCAACCGAAATTTTGTGGGGCTCCTCACCTGAGCAGGTCTGTATCGCACCCGGAAACTGGCCTCAAGAACCAATTCGCCCGAAACCCGGCAGTTTAAATCCGATGCTTACCTTAAATGCTTAAAGTTGGTCTGCGACGAAACCGATTTAGTAAGAACAGTCTCGACGCTGGGTAGTCCCTCTGTCGACAGGACAAGCCGCATCAAAACTCCGGAATAAGTCGGCCGAAAAAATTCACGCCTGTTGTCGAACGCGTCGGTCGCCAATGGTGGTGGTCTGTCGTCTGTCGTCTGTCGTCTGTCGAAGGAGATGATGTGGCCCTTGTGTAGGAGCTATGGCTCTTATGTCCGCCTCTGTTTTCGTGTGGAGCTGTTGGACGCTATTCGGTGTTTGTTCTACGGAAGTTTCTCTTCGGCTCAGGAGATCCCTGTTGGGTAGGAAGTTCCTGTCGTATTGTTGGACCAGCTTCTGCTCGACAGTAGCTGATACTGCAGCCGCCAGCGCTGGTTGCGCTCGCACTTTTCTTGATCCGGGGCGTCCTGTCTCATTTACTCCTCCACTCCTTCGCTCCTGTACTATTACTAGAGAGAAAATGTCATCGAGATCGGCGGTCTGTGACCTTTCCTACGGAGGTACAGTAGTGTGGCTCTTCATGTGTGCACCCCCGCGTTCATCGGGTATTTTTCCAGCCTTTCGGTGATTATTCTTGAGGAGCTCAAATGCTCAAGCGGTTGTTGTTGCTCTTTCCGACTACGAACTGTGTTTACCACTACAGTACTTGAGCTGATATAGCCGCCGCCAAAGCTGACTACGTCTGCGCCAGGCTTGGGTGTGCTTGGGTGTGCTTGGGTGTGCTTGGGTGTGCTTAGGTGTGCTTGGGTGTGCTTGGGCGTGCTTGGGTGTGCTTGGGTGTGCTTGGGTGTGCTTGGGCGTGAAATTCTAGGGGGAAAGGACACAGTCAAAAGGATGGCCGTCTGTGGGCTGTCGTAGGGAAGTGCTATGGCTCTTCCCTTGCGCCTCCTGGAAACCCCTTGCAGGCGATTTGGTGTTTATTCTTGAGAAGGTTTACACTATTCAGGAGGCTCTTGTTGCATTTTTCGACAAATTTCTGCGTTGTAACACAGCTGATACAGCAGCCCCCAGCGCTGATTGCGGTTGCTCTGTTCTTGGTTCGGCACGTGATATTACCCAGGGCGAAGAGGTCGTCGAAGTTGGTGGTCCGCGGGGTTTGGTAGGGAGGTGTTGTGGCTCTCTCTCGATGTGGGCCTCCGTATTCATGGAGTCTCCTGCAGGCAATTCGGTGTTTATTCTGCAAGAGGTTCGCATTTTTCAGGAGGATCTTGGTGCTACGTATTTTCGCCCAGTTTTTGCGTTACAGTAGCTGATACTCCAGCCGTCGTCGCTCATGGCAAGCAATGGCCAATCTTGAGTCGAGGCGTGCTACTCGTAGTCACTATTAATAGTATAGATAATAAAGGTCGTCGAGGATGGCGTTCTGTCGGTGTGTTTCGTAATGTGATGCTGTGGCTCCTCGACTGAGCACTGAGCACTGAGCACTGCGCACTGAGCACTGCGCACCCGTTGTCGCGGAGTGCGTTTTTCCCGTGTTCGGTTTTTCTCGGGCCTCCGTTCGTCCATTGCCTGCCTGCATGATATTCCTGACATCGCAGTCGCTAGCTAGCTTTGGTCCTGTTTCGTCGAAGCTCATACAGCACCTGTTGATACAACGTCTGTCGCTGCTTGTCGCCATCCGTCTTGACTCTCGTTTGCTGCTGCTCCTGCTCCTGCTGCCTGCGCTATATACGTGATGTCGCAACCGCTCGCTGGTTTCCTCGTCAGTTTACACTCATATAAACTTTGTCGCGTCTCGCTGTTGGTTGTTGTTTGCTGATGGTGGGGGTTGTGGTGATGGTGGTGTGGATAGGGTGCGTCGGTTGCAGCGCGTGGGTTCCCATGAACAAGCAGTACCCAGAAGCTCTCGGCGGCGCGGCGAAGAACATTCCAGTTGCGCAATTCCACGGCACGAGGGACGAGATAGTTCGCTTCACCTGGGGTCAAGATAGGTCAGTGAACAGTGCACAGTAGGTCAGTGCACAGTAGGCCAGTACACAGCACACAGTAGGTCCGTACGCAGTAGGTCAGTGCACAGGAGTACCAGGTGGCATTAAACTCCTGCGGACAGTCAGTACGGACGCATGCGTCTCCGGTTCGCGTGCCACCCGGACCGGCCATTTTTTCTGCCGCGCTTTCTGCGGCAGGTTGAGCCGTGGGACACTCATGCTTTGCCCCGGCACCCCCCCCCCCCCGTAGCGTAGCGCGTTGTAGTACCTGATGAATAGGGTGAGGCGGGTGATTCCTGCGCTGTAGTTTCGGTTGCGCTCGACTTAGGCACCCTCCACTCTATCCGGACGGTTTTACTCCAATATTATTGTAGTGTAAAAACGTTCCTTATAGGTCAGGACATAAAATATGTACCTACGATGTATATGAATTACCTGTATTAAATATACCTGGTATACCTGTATGATTTATCTCTTGTGAATACCTTCGGGATTTGAGAGGGAAAATGTGCTGAAAAAAAAGAAGAAATTGCGATGAGATTCAGCTTCGCCCAAGTAGCCCGAGCTGCCGAAGCAGGGCGTGTGTACGAATCGCATTGTCAGGAGCTTGCTATACCACAAGCGCGCAGCATGGTGGTGATGGTGACACTTGTTGCTGCGGCTTCACGTTCTCCCTAGGCGCTTGATGAGACCACACTCGTCGTTTGACCCTTTGGGTGTTGATTGTAGCGGACAAACCAATTTCATTTTTTTGGTGTTTTAGCAACCGTCTGCGATTAGCGTAAGCACCCACAGCGGCGGTCGGGACTCCCCTCCCCCTGCACAGTGTGGGCGTAAAATAAATATTGTGGAGACATTGAACAAGTTAGCGCACCACTAGGCGTCCACACAGGTGGTCGGGACCCCCCCCCCCCCCCTCCCTGCACAGTTTGGGCGTAAAAACATCGTTGTGGAGACATTGAACAAGGCAGCACGCCATCAGCGAACGAACCGAATTGAGTAGTTGTCGACGCCCTGTCTGTGGGGTTTGCTACGCTGTTCATCAACGTCTCCACGAGGATTGTTTTGATTGTTTTAAGCCCATGGTGCAAGGGGAGAGGGGTCCCGCATGGCCACCTCTGCAGCAGAATGGGTGGGATCATGCTGCGTACGTGCCGTGCGACTCTTGGCACGGCACTGCACGTACTGACTGTAGGATAGACACCCTTTTTGTTTCATCCGCCAAGGACGCAATGGCCGTTGAGGTAGCCGTCAGTTTTCACCGCCAATTTTCCCCGCTCTACTCCCAAGGGGTATGATTGGTTGGTACCTTACTTTTGCACACAGACGCGTTCTATGATATAGAGGTAGTCCATTTCCGCTAAAGTATTTGCTGAATGACGGGGTTCCTTGACCAAAAATCGTCGGAATGCCAATCTTGTCTCGAAACATGACGTTTCTGTACGAGCTGGGACAGCCAAGGTGCTGTTTTTTTTGTTGATCGGCGATACCCCGCTCAATACTTCCATATTGGGCGATGTGTGTTTTTTTACACCGTGTTGATCATGCACCAAGCAACAAACGGAAAACTCGCCTTTTTATTTCTTTAGATTTGTTCGAGGGATATATGACCGATACAACGATTCGGAAAAATATCAAAACGGCCATAACTTGTCTGGAAAAAAAAGGCGTGTTTTCCGTTTGTTTGCACATGCGGTTCAAATATGAGGTTAAATTTTTGGATCGAAACTTGCAAAATAAAGCGGGGCATCGCAGAAAAACCCATATTTCTCGTAATTGCTTGTTCATGTATGAAATGCGTGTTTCGGCGTTATCTCTCGATGGGTGGCGAATTGGGCAGTGAAAGTAATATCGATGTTCTCCTATTATAGGGTCTTCAGCTACGCCTCCACCAACTTTCGCCTCGATCGAGAACTACGATTTTGTGGCGAAATTTGTGTTGAAAAATTGGCGTTTGTGAGTTTCCGCGGATAACTCATCAAGATCGAGTCGAAATATAAGAATGTCTTAATTCTATTATACTCTTTCTTCTTCTGCGCGTGCAGTGTAGTGTCAGGGTCAGTGCTTCCAAATTTTGAGTCCAAATTCGATGTGGTTCACGAGATACGACGGTCGGATGGTTTATCCATTTTTTGGCCATCGGGATGCAATTAAATTTTAGGTTAAGTCAGTTATCGGGTGAAGTATGGAGCTCCTCAAGGTCAAGTGAGGAGCCTAACAAAACTTAGGGTGGACCTCTATCGTAGAACGCCTCCACATGGGTCTCAAAATGATTGTATACCCCCTCTCCCGCTGCAGAGACGATTATATTCTGTTTCGTGCTACGGTGATGTCCCTTCGGGTATGAGGCCCACGTACTTTTTGTTTGCACTGTTTGATAGTATAGTATGAGGGGCAAGAAACGTGAGCATTGTGGTATTGTCAAATGCTAATGATGGGCGTCACCAGGAGACTACTATGGTAGCGGTAATAGTGCTGCTGCGCGTGTCTTGTGCAACTCCTTGCATTGTATCCATACGTGGGACACCCACTGCAGAATGTCATACCCTAACCCAGCAGACCGCGTTGGTTTTGTGTGTCAAACTGCTATATTCTGCGTCGTTTTGTGGTGATGTTTCTCTGAACCCCGCCAGGGGGTTTCTATCGCAAGCTGCTTCGCGATGATGACGAAATATTGTACATGTGCAATCTCCGCCCTCGCTCGCGCACCTACTGGTGTACGTACGCCTCTTGCCACTTGGTGCTGCTTTCAGTCACAAACTTATGAAGGAGGGGCTTGGCATGACGGCGATATTTCAGGCCATCCCTGGCATGGGCCATTCAGGTACTAGGAAGCTGTAAAGCCCACGGGTTAATGCTCTTTCGTACACGCCTTTTGTACAGCTCTTTTTGCGATGATTGTTGTGCGAGTAGCGGTGCTGTCTTTTCTGTGGTTGTGATTGTTGTGGTGATGCTGTCTTTCTGAGTGTTGTGTTCACGCTGCCTTTTTCTGGGAGTTTTGCTGTAGTAGTGCTGCCTTCCCGTGGTGATTGTTGTAGTACCGCTGTTTTTCTGTGACGATCTTCGGATCAGTGGTAATGCTGTCTTTCTGTTACAATTGTTGCAGCAGTGCTGTCTTTCTGTAGCACTGCTAATTTTCTGTGAAGTTCGTGGGGGCGATGCTGTCTTCCCGTGACGATTCTTGTAGTACAGCAGTAGTGCTGCCGTGGGTCTGCGGGATCGTTCCGGGGTGACGGGTCGGCTCCGCTTTCACTCCTATCAGCGTGATTGATTCAGCAGCGGCGTGATTTTGCTGGTATTATATGCTGGCCTCATACCTCCATGTGTTTCCGCACAATACCCTAATTATGATGATAATGACCGAGTGCCCTATTATATTATATCAGTAACCCTACTAATGAGCAAAATGCCCCCCTTGCGCCGGCATTGTCGGCAATTGGGATGAATCGCGGTACAGCGGATTTTTTATTGTGGCGTCCAGAATAACTGATCGAAATTTTGAGTTTTGACGGTCATGGCTTAAGCGGCGCAAAACCGCTCGATATTTCGGCGATTTATAGTATAGCGGCCACCCTTATATTGCTTCCATGTTTGCTATGCATGTGGCCTCGAAGGCCGTAGGCTGAGTGACAATACTCTAAGAGATCCGCCGTATATTGCGAATGTAACCGACGCTGCTGACACCGTGCTCGCCGCTTTTCTACGAAGAAACATATGCGACTGCAACCCCCATTTGGGTGCGTACTATTTGGAATTAGAGTGGTTTGCGCGCAACATGGGACAGCAGTCCTGAAGAGTCGAAGGCCTTGACCAACCCTTTCGTTAGTGTAAGAACAAGCCAGCTGTACGAACATGTACTGAAGTACCGGCAGTTTGTTCCCACAAACGTGCATGCAATGTAACTATTGAAGGGGTTAACCAACCTTTGTGAGGCGTGGGCTACCAGGGCGCTGAGCTGTCGCGGTTTCGTCGACCCCCCGAATAGGAGCGTAACCTACTGTACAAGTACATATGTCATGTGTATGGAATACCAAACGAGAATCGAGTTCGATAGTATGACGATGAACACAAAATCAAATCGATACGATTGCGAGATTCAACACTCGGTGCCTCGAAAAATTAGCGTTCGGTATCATCTTATAACAGTACGGAGATGCGGGTATTGAGGTTCGGTGTTTTGATAACTTGGAAAAAATCGGTACGATATCCAACAGTAACAGCCATACATGGTGACCCAAATCACTGTTGGAGGTGTCTCCACTAGGAGTAGGAACGGGGCTCCGCGTAGAAAGGGGTGCGTGATCAATGGTCAAATGACGAAGGCAAGCATAAAATGAGTACGGCCCCCTCGCCCCCTTCCTGTATCAAAACTCTCGGTACGATATACCTTGTACCGAATCTCGATATTTCGATACCAGGTATATCGAAACTTACGGTACGATACCCGACACTAACAGCGATACATCTTGACTCCAAATCACCGTATCCTCCTCGGTATATTTCGGCCAACTCTTGACTTATTGCACGACTCATGCCACGTCGCACGTCATTCGTTCGGTCCTCTTTTGTTGTCCAGCCTGCCAGGAGGAGCTCGAAGGCATTGGCGAGTTTATGAGGAAAGTTCTACCAGAGGCTTAGAATGCTCTCTTCTTGACGCCTGGTGTGTGACTCCAGCGTTAGTTTTGAGTGCAAGATTTGGGTGCAAAGTCTAAGTGCAAGATTCGAGTGTAAGATTTGAGTGCGTACCGTTGAGGGGAATACTTGTTGAAAGGTGAAATGCTCGGTATTTTTCACGTGAGGTAGTTGTTGTTGTAGGTGTTGTTTTTATTACGTTAACTCATCGCCATGACCCACTCCGTGGTCACAAGTTGTCGGTGTGTCGGCTGCACTACGTACTTCTGACTTAATTTACTTGCTTACGCCCTGGGTGGGTGGGTGGACGGGCATGCAGCTGGTAGCTTTTGACGATAGCCTTTTGACTGCTCAGATGTTGCTGCACACAGGAAGCTCGTGCGTTACGTGGCGGTATGTAGCCGGCGAGTGATTGCACCTCGTTGACGGCGTTGTCGTATCGAGCTAAACATGCAACTTTCATACACTGTACGCCAGGTACATATCCCCCTTACAGTTACGGAGGCACCCGTGCTTTTGGGGAAAGTCTGGTTGGAAGTACCGTAGTATCGGATCATTTTTGCAGTGGTGCAAGGGATACAGCACGGAGCTACTAATTTATTCTGTAGCATCGACGCGCTTCCTACAATAACAGGGTATGTTTCTCCTCTTGCGTTTGCCGGTAGAAGCTTGTGTCTGCGCACGCGTGCACGCCACGCCTGGTTAACCCCTACATGCGCTCGCACCCTGGCCCCCCTCAGTATTTTTCATGTCGGCAACAGAGCCCTACTGTAAGCGCATCATGCAGGCTAGGTGTTTTTCTATGTTGAATTCGAGCATTCCTGGTACTGACACCCGCACCAAGATGAAGTACAGTATGTACCTTGTGTATCCAACTGTTTTGTAGCTGTTCTCATATACCCCAAGTAACAGCTCACTGCCCAAGTCTAGCCCGTACCCGTGCGACAGGCTCCCATGGGTTTGGAGTGGGAGAATGCAGGTGTTCATAGCTGGCTCTACGCTTGACAGAGTGTCCAGCTTTCCAAACTTAATTGGTCCGAGCGGCAGTAGTGCAAGTCTCTGGTCGTGCGTCTCGATAAACAAAAAAATAAAGTATCCCATCGAAAATTGAATTCACGTACGATGAAATACACCAGGTGTTTGGCTTGCAAGCGCAGACCGCTGGACCATTCTGGATTTCTTGATATTTAACCAGCAGAGGCACGGCCCGTGGTGTTATTTCAGAGCAATGCCTTATAGGGGTGCTTCCTTCCAGGGGTGGTGGTGCCTCATAGGGGTGGTCCCTTATTATTTTGTAAGGCACGACCCCTAGGAGGCATGACATTGCTATATAGCGCAGCCTGACCGACATTTCTATGTGCTTGTGCTGTAGTCCTGAAGACAATGCACCGGTCAAAGTATCATACAAACTGTTTTTTTCACACTCGAGCTCAACCGCCCAGAAAACACTGAGCCAAAGAGTAGTACCCCTACCGCGGTATTGCGCGTCAGTCCCAACCAAACATGCTGCTGATAAGACACCGGCCTTTCAGGGCTTGTCGGTGCCTTTGTTGGCCCCACTGTAGAGTTAACCCTTTTGGAACCCAGGTGTGTGGCGACCTAATGGGCGATAAGTGCGGTTGTATAATGAGAGCCTTGGAACTACAGAAGAGAGCGTGCAACAGCAGCGCATGTATCGTATTACCGAGCGGGCGCATTGTGCATCCTCTTTCCGTTGCTGTTCTGTTCGCACAAACAGCCGTCTACACCTACCCCGGCCTGTTCTCGACGAGCTTGTTTGTGTGTGGCTCATGCTGTATTCGTCACCTCATGTACCTGGTATACGCTTAGTCTCCTGAATCCCTTTCTCTCTGAGAGGTTAGTTAGTAGAAGACGACCTGGAGTGCGGTCAGTCGAGGAGTGGAACCGCGGCCTCTTACGCGTTAATGGCATCTTCGGTCACGTCCGACGCTCCCTTTTTGGCTCTCGAACCCTCGGGACCCGGAAACCTTAGGGCGTTTTTGTTTTTTTTATTTACTATTATTAATTATTATTGTTATTATGCTCGCCTTCCGACAATATAGCGTAGATGCGATTCCAATATATACCGAATATCCTTCCGTAAATCAGCAGTATTCCTCATAAACTTCTTTCTCTCTCTGCCGATTCCCAATTCCCCTTCCCCACATAATTTAACTTCAATTGTTTCAGTAGGGGATTGGTGTATTAATAGCAGTTACTGGTGTAATGGTATACTGGTACATACCGGTATATTTTTGGGGATTCGGGAACACGAAAATTCATGCCCTATTAATAGTCTACACCATACTACGTACGTACGGTATGGGTGGGAGACACTACTAATAGTCCATTCCATGGCAGTAATGGTCCCCATATAGAGCCGGTCTGCCCCTGCCAGCAAAGCCGGCACTATGGCGGCAACCGGCGCTACTCCGCACACCGCCACACTGGTAAATTCTATCTTCTAGTAATAGCGGCCAGCCGGCACCACCAAAACGGGCCCTATGAAGGGGCCACTACTATACTGGCTTAAGTTCGTACGTACTGCTGTGAACTATGTACTGTTCTACAGCAGTTTGTTTCTTTTCATCATCAGACATCGACGCAAAGTCAAGGTGTTTCAGTCGTTCGCCAGGAGAAAAAAAACAAGTTTTTTTAGAACGAACGGCCGCACCGCGAACAGCGGGATCGATCGGCCCGGGCGAGCGTGGACAACTAAATATGCCAGGAGATTGCGATTTGACCCCTTGACTGGCCGCTCCCCTATACTTGATCGACCCTATTTATAGAGTATGTTAAAGCCCAAAAAAACCTTGACGCGTCCCAAAAGACCTGTCTCCTGTACATACAAAAATAGGATGTTTGAGGACAAAGATCGTGAGACAGCGGTTTGACCCCCTTGACTGATCGCTGCCCCAATACAAGACACTAAAGCAGTATATCAAGGCCCTTATTAACCATTGGCTGACCGCTACGCTACGCTAACACTACTGTAGTATATTATGGCCAAAAAATGGTCTTGACGCGTCCAAAAAGACCGGTCTCTTATCATTATATACCAAGCTGGCCGTAAAAATAATCAGCGTTTGATATTGATATCATATTCCAAACATGGATTATTTATCCGGCCAAAGTGACATAAAACATGAAAGAGGCAAAAAATAGGAAGCTGTGAGATCGAAAAAATGTATTTTGCAAGCTTGGTGCGATACTATAGATAGTGATGATTCGATTGCGCGCGCTACCGGGTGTAGTCTTATGGAGTTAGAATATACCTGGTATCCTGATATGGAAGCATGTTTGACAAAGCTGCGTTGTACTTGAAAAACAAATAAAAATGCTGCAGTACGCATGACCTCATTGTCGCGGACACAGGAAAAAACCGAGCCACAATGTGCGAAAAAAGAGCGAATCAACTATTTTTGGTGTGCAGGGCGAGCATTAATAACAACAGCCTCAAACTGGGCGCTACAGCCGTCTGTGAGCACAGCGTGAGTGAGCGGCCAGCAGTACTGTACGGGTAGAATCATCTGGCGCCCGGGCCGTACGACTCCTTGCATTGTGTGTGACTCGGGCACCCATGTGAATCGTCCCCCAAGTACGCAGTCGGCATTGATTGCTGTAATTGTCGCACTTTATCACCACTTTTTCCCTCTCATGTCAATATAGGCTTGAACTCTCTCCCCCCACACACCTCAGCATTTCTCGTTGAGAGTAGAAAGGCTGCGTCGTCTGTGACCGATCGGTGCTGTACAATAGTAATCGTCACATGTCTTCGACGTTTTTTGCCCTCGTAACCCTTGCTGCAAAAGTTATCCCATACAAATTTCAGGTATTTTATACCGGGTGCAGCTCTGAGGGCCCATATTAACGAGGATTTTTTTAGGTTCGAAAATTTGCTGTTCGTTTGATTTGGTTTGCAGATCTGATTATTAATAATCGAAAAGTGAATCACCGAGCAGGCATTTGCGAGTGGAAATCGAAAGCACCAAATTCCACAAGAAGTATTCCGGGACTGCATTTGCTCTTCGTGTTAATTCAATTCCGAGGAGTTTGTCCAACTCGACCTGGTATGCCCCATGAAACCAAAGCAGGCCACGCGAACTTGCGCCGAGTCGTCGACTGCTTCAGAGAGGCAGGACGACCGGCGCAGCCGCAGCCTGAGATCCGCCGGTCCCTGCGAAGCAAAGAGTAGCCTACCGGCGGCGCCTCAAAAGTTTAGAGGCAGTCGCAAACCCGTTTTTTCGTCGCTATTTGCCTCCCAAACCATTCGAGCAACGGGCAGGTAACGCAATCGCCCAAAAAATCGATATCGGTATCCATGTCGCTGCTGCCCGCGTGGGGCCTCAGGGCTGCGCCAGCCAGCCAAGACACCCCAAGAGCGATAGCCTCCTTGCCTCCTAGCCGGTGCCGGAGAAAAAATTCTGCCGCGAGCCCCGGCGTTCCGGGGAGGACGCGGGCCGTCGCTCGCCTAGTTGGCTGTCCACTGGTGTCCGTTCACCCTTGTGCCCTATTCGAAATATAGAGGACAGAAAGCTATTCCTTGACAGGACCCAAACACGCGTTTTTACCGAAATAGTATTCAAATCAGATCAAATTCATTTCTTTGTTATTCATTTGCAGCAAAGAAAAAATCCCCGTTAATATGGGGCCTAAAGGGGTTCTCAAGGCATGCTTTCCGAGTCCGGAAGGGGTAGTAAGTACTACCTGGTATTAATAAAATATACCTGGTAAAACGTACCCAGACAGCAGTCTCGATATTTCCGGATGGAAGGTACGCACGTACCTGGTCCGCGCTGGTATTTATTATTCACTTGTTGACGTCGCCGACTCGAAAGAAAGATGGAAAGTCATGAACAGACAACAAAGTGAAAAAAAGACGAACAAATCCAAACATTTGATTACGTTTCTGCCGAAAACTCTCATTTTTTCTATACGCTGAAGACGCCAAATCCACCCAAAGGTGGGATGTCCTGAGAACCGGAATACATTTTTTTTTTTTTTTTTCTCATCCCATTCAACATCTTCGCCCTTCTTCTCTCTCTCCCTCTTCAGTCGTAACTCAGATCCGGGGTCACTAAGTACGCTCTTCTCCCTCC
>JBBMHQ010063976.1:0-28501 GCA_037834295.1 Postelsia palmaeformis
GTCACTTCAGCGCCCTGATACATTTCTAAATCACGAATATTCCGTGGACAACCATTATGGTCGAAACGAGTCGTCCTTTGTGCCTCCCTAAACGACTGGGGCTGCGCGGTAGTATGCAATATATATCCTAACATTTGTCCGACTGGAAAAAAGGTGAAAGAGAGGCATGCGTCATCACATGTCCCGGTTTCCCGGTCAGCTCAACGCCAAGCCTCCGTGCCGCAACGATAAAGTATAATCTTTATACCTTAAACTACACGAACGGACCCAACAAGACGACGTCGCCAGCTCCGGGCGAAACGCGGTGCATTCAATCACCTACAGCAGGCCGACAGTTACAGAACGACGTCGCCAGCAACATATTGCTTGACAAACGAGCAAAAACGTTCTATAATATGTATTGCCTTGTTCAGGCCATGGAGTCGTCGTATCTTGCAAATTCGCGTCACGAAGTTTGCTCTGTTAATTCGAAGGTTCCACAAATCGTACGGCGTGAGTGCTCCCTTGATGGTACTTTCACTTCTTCTATCTACACCGACCCTAAGCACAGCATATTGGTCAACAATACATTGAATCGTGATCACTCACTTTGCGGGAATGCACTGCAGATTAGGGTTCCCCCACAAGTATCTGCGAATGAGAAATGAGGCATTGTAGGAATCATAACTCCAGTTGGTCCAGAGACATTCGCGTTTTATCCTTCCTACACAACCTCAGAGCCCGCATTAGTGCGCTGAAGCTACCGATGTCACAGCATTGAAAACACATTCTACAGGATAGGCGGCATTGGTCAGTACATCCATACTCGACGTATATGCGGTAGACACCAACAATCGATATAGAGTACACTTTGAACATTTTTATCGGTGTAGAGTTAGGTACAGTCACCCTAGCGCATGCATCAAAACTTTTACAGCTTGCCGAGAAACGGAGGGCGTAAACGAGTGAGAAGATCCAGTCGCACAAGAGGAAGTGGGTACGAGCACATGTCCTGCAAATTTTTTGACAGCTGTCCTGACGCTCACTCTCATTATTTGCGCGCCAAAACATAATGCGTTGTCAGCTCAAACCCGAACTGCAGGTATATTCAGCAGTAGCAAAAATCGGTTCCGCTTACAACGTTTTAAGGCCTCCGAGGCCTTCGAATATCCCTTCCGGCAGGGTAGTCAGCTCGTTGCCCGAGATATATCTAGGTGACGTTCAAGACAATGGACGAAAAACGATGGATGAAATGACTGCCACACACACCGCTTTTTATAGAGCGCTCTTCTATGATCGATTTCCGAGATCGCCCCTGCGTTTAAGGTAACCTTGTTGACGATGCATAACGTTACGTCTGTTCCCTACAACGATGCTCAAAGTTGTTCTTTTTTCTGGGAAAATCCTTACCGGAAAGGGGCCCGCGACAGGCTATAGCTGCAGACCAAATACATCGGAACAGCCACACGTTCTTTCAAACAAACAACCCCCATGGTTGCAGAGGCCATCCCCTCTAAGTTCAGGACCGTAAAGAAAACGACACGACCGGTGAAATCTGTAGCGGGTCAGTCTCGATCTCACTGCTCATTGCAGCCATCGCGTTCGTCAACAAATTGCCAAGAATACGACATAAGGTACCTGATGAGCACAAAGTTTATGCTGAAGGCGTTCTACAATGAAGGTTCACCCTGATTGTTTTTAGACACTTCACTTTAGGAGCTCCATACCTCACCGGGAAACTCAGTTAATCGAAACTCCAAACTAGATCCCAATGAATAATTCCATGACCAAAGTCCATCCTGAAACGTCCTTATTGAAAACAAGATTGGCATTCCGACGATTGTGGGTTAAGAAACCCCGTAATTCGAAAAAAAAATAGCGGAAACGTGCTAACGCTATCGAGAAACGCGTCCCTGCACCGCCCGTGGTTCGGGGCAACCGCGAAGCGACCCTTTGCCAACCGCTTCTGACTTTTTTTTTCAACGCGACACTCACAGGTACTGTAGACTTTCAAGCCCGTCGAACAACCTGGGCGGAAAGACCCTGAGTTTGTTCTCGCTCAGCTCCCTTCCCAAGTTGCACGGCAGATAGAGTCGGCGCAGCGGAAGAACTTGTCAGGGATCATGTATTCACACACCCGTTTCCCCATATTCGGGCCGCTGAGACCCTATCCCGTTCCAGAATCTTGACATTTTTTACCCTCAAGATTGGGCTACAAAGACGACATAATCCCGTTCCAGAAGAAACGCACGTGTGCGACATCATATTCAAACGGGATGACAAAATGACATACGTATACAGTATATAGACAGGTGACAGGCAGACAGCTCGCAAAGCTATGAAAGAGATAGCCGATATCTCAAACCGGACACGCAGCAGTTCGTCAAGGACATGGTGGATAAACTTGACCACACAATGCCTATTACGTACCGTTATAAGTGGAAATGACAAAACTTTCACACGAGGTAACCGATCTAGAACAATGCAGACGATTATCAAACGCCCTGTACGGTTTAATAATTACTTGTGAAATCAGGCGCGTTCCGTATGGGACCGCGGACATCGGGCCAAGCTACATCTTGACTAGCCAAGACTCACGATAAAAAACAAAGCGCAGTGTATCTGGTTTCAAGACACGCTCTCAGTACCGATGATACAAGCTATAGACCGGCCCCTGTTTGTGGCACGCACTCAAAAGCACTCACAGAAATCGCAGATCTTCAAGCCCTAGGAACAAGTCTGGAGGTAATGGTGCCAGATTATTTTTTCCGAGGACCCTGGCGGCGGCCAGTGGCGCGACAAGTTTAAACGATGGAATCTGGTCGATGTGGTAGTCGCGGGCACCATCAACAGGCACCCACCTGGAGCTAACGTCGATTCGTGCCGAGTAAGAGCCGTGCAAAACATGTCTCCAAACACGGTGAATACGATGGTTATGACAGGACGCGATAATCGCCCCATATGGGCTCTACCAAGCGATGGAGGCCTGTCTCGACGATTTTGTATCTACGTTTCAGTCTTTCACTTTCATCGCGGCGTCACTTCGTTCTTGTCCGGTCGACCATTTGTTAACAAACGGCCGGTAAGCACAACGACGACTTCAAGAATGTGACGTTGGGTAGAAAACCCATATCCCAGCCGTAAAAACAACAACGTTCCTTATCGAGAGATCCATATTCCAACAAGAAGCATTCGATACACATACTGTTTAATGTGGCAGCACCGGTCGTTTGCAGTAACACTGAAGGGATTGCATCGGCAGCCCCTCGTGCACAATATGCACGAGGAATCACTCACAAATATTCAAGCCTTTCTACGCCGTCGAAAAGCCCGAGCGGTAGACCCGTGAGCTGGTTGCCATACAAATTTCTGATTATATCAGACGAAGAGACCAGCGGTGAAGAACAAGAGGCGAACAGTCGAAACGAGTTCACGCTTCCTTGAGACCCATCGTCCGCGTGCGTGGTGCCCCCCGACTCATATATTCGACAGCCACAAATTTTTGAAAGGTACCACGTGCGAGACCATTGACGAGGATAGGAGTTGATGTGAGGCCAGGGGTGCACATGTATAGAGCTCGACGTAAAGCGAAAGACTTGCTAGTGCCTTTACCAAGCGAAACTTCTGAGGAACACTCAACGGAATAACTTTACGGCTCGACGTGTACCAGTGACCTAGACAATGCTCAACAGTACTTTCAGACACGTTGATGCAACTCGCCTAATCACTACAGGAATACAGTATTGGAACAGGGAACTAAACTAGCGGCCTCCATACGTGTTGAAATGTTGATTGGTCCATTTACAACTCGTCGTAGTGCGTACGATAGCACAAACACCGGATCGCATAATATCGCGACCACGTTCGACTGCCCACACCATGGGGTAGAGTAAACATGGAGCCCGTTAGCAAAACCACTGCTAGCAATGCCACAACGCCTGATCCAAGTCAGAGTCAATCGGTAGTCAATCAAGACGGCGAGCTCGTATCAATAATAGGATATTGTTGTTAGGAAATCCCTATTGACTAAGCAAGACCTACTAACGACGACTTACATCCAATAGAGGCTTCTGAGGTCGTTGAACAGCCCTTCTGGCAGGGTTGTCAGCTGGTTGTGCTGGAGTGATCTGGCGACATTCCGAGGATGGTTGGTGTGGAAGGAGATGTGCACGGCCGGAGCGTTGTGTAGCATATCGTACAGCGAACTTTCCTATTGAAGAGACTTCGCCTCTTCGATTTTCTTCCTCTCTATATATATCAAGCAACCTCTACTTAAGCCAAATAAACGAACCTACAGAGAAACATTGTGTCCGAACATTTTCACCAGGCTGAGATGTTCACGAACCAGCTGTGAGCGACAGTTGCCGAAACGACCGGTCGTACACTCGAAGAAAACAACGGCACAGTGAAGGGCGATGGGCCCCGCACACGTTAGGACTGGAAGTGGGCTTAACAAGATTCTGTCTCAGCTTAAACCGATGTTACCTCTGAATTCAACGACAGCGAAAACCCGATACGTACGTTACGTCAGACTCTTGTTCAAGGGTAGCTTTGAACACCTAGTTAGGCGCATACAGATAACCGCTACTAGGCAATGCGGCAGAATCTACGCTTACAATAATCGTAGGTTCCCGAGCCCGTCGAACAGCCCGAGCGGTAGGGCACTCAATTGGTTGCCGTAAAGGTACCTGCGTCGAAACAGACGATGCAGCCACTTAAAATACTATTAATAACAGGGCACGTTACTACCCGTCGTTTGCCCATGCGGTTCTCTTAATATTAATTTACTTGTATAACACCCATGAGTTCAGGGGAGATCCTACATCATCGACTAGCTTGGGCTATCAGACGCACTTGAACATATTGAGACCGAGCAGTCAAAACATTTGCTGTTCACACTGGACCCGAAGTAGAATTGGTCGGACAAAGAATCAGTGCGTTGGTTTGACAACCCATAGAGCCCGAGCTGATTCCACCAGACCATGATACCCCCTATGTGGACAGATGCAACCGAAATATACCGCGTTGTAAAAAATGATGGTGGCACCATCCAGGCGGCAATGAAAGCATATGAAACGTCGGCTGGTCGAGTTTCTTTTGTACGCAGAGCACACGGTTCACTGGACGTCGTATCGAGCCGCATCGTGGCAGAAAACGACTTAGAATGCAATCACACGATTGTGTATGTGTGGGAACACTGCAAATACTTCTGTCATAATGGAGCAGCCAATCCTGTAACGGGAAAAATCTCCATGTGCACTCACAGGTCATCTAGGCTCACAAGTCCCTGGAAAATATACGAAGGCAGCGTGGTGAGATCGTTGTACCACAGAGACCTGTGCGGGTTCGAGGTCAACCGTTACGGTCAAAGGTGGTCAGGATCACAGAGTAAGCAACGAGATGACCATCGTCACCGACACGAGCCGTTAGTGCTCCTATGTCGAGTCGCGCAAGTCGCCTGTGCTCTGTATACTACAGGCAATGATGCCGTGAAATATTCTGCCTATGATGGCAGTTATTACTTTGTCGCCAGCAAGGATCAACAAATCACCGTCTGCGGGTCTACCGCCCAGGATCGATGGCTTCACACTACGATCGGGGTTATCGCTCCATGAGTAAGGCTTGTGTAACTTCCCGTCGTCGCACACTCTCGTGTCGTAACATCAGCTACAGTCGAGGTATTGGTATGAGTGCACCAAAGACCAAAGATAGGAAGACAGGTTTTGTTTGCTATAGCTGTCCAGGGGCCCCGCCAGAGCAAAAGGCCCAGCAACAAGCTTGAGCGCTTAGACGCTGCCACAGAAGCGGAGCGGATTGAGCGCAGTGGAGTCGCAGGTCGCCCCACTCACACTGTTTTGATATTATCACGTCCAACCTTGTTGAAGCAGTCCACCATATCAGGAATGTCGCTGTCCGTTAAGCCGCAGTAGTCAAGATCGCTGACAAAGGCGGCGATACACAACGCATGACATGGAGCGACGGCGAAATGGGATGACAAAAAAAATGTGTGGAGCCAAACAGATAGTCACGTGGCTCCCGGTAAGGCCTACCTCCTCAATATGCGCAATTCCCGGTAGATGGGAGACGACCAGTTAGCTGACCACTTTGCGCGCACTATTTGAGTATCCGATGGATAAAAGGGGTGGTTCACACTCATGTCGTACTAACAAGAGATCTAGCTGGAAGGTCTACCTTCGTGCCCAGCATGATGAGGCGGCGAAGCAATATATTTGAGTGCGAGTAGATCAACATATGTCCCGCTCACCATAGCCAGTGTAAAGAGTTAAGCCTTATCTTGAATAAAGCCGACATCTCTAATATGCATTGACGTTATGCTTAACAACGGCGCTCACACAGTGTTGTCGCCACTGTTGCACGCCTCGAAGCAGGTGTTGATATCTACCCGTGTTGACGAGACACGAAGAGGCAGTGGAGAATGTGAAACATTTGTAACACGGGCATGGAGTATAAATCATTTGCACATGTTGGGGCTGTGAAGGTTGCAACTACTTTATTTTCGCACATCTCTCTGTCCGGTTGCCCGGATTGGTCTAATCTGCCTACCGTTCTTCCCTTTGAACTTTGGTAGCAAACCAGGGACACCAACCTTCTTACCACGCCAATACGTTTCACATAAATATTTTAGAGATTATGGTTCAGCAGCCAGTTTGAACCCCTTGGTCTTGCGTAAAATTGTGCAACACATGTGCCGGCCGCTATCAACGTTGCATGCCGAGAAGGAATACATGGCGGCATTTGCACGGGCGCAATGAACCTCGGAAGCATCGCCATTAAGCGTATTCACCACCAGCGGTGATGGAGTTATCCAAGTACGGTAATAGAACTGCTCCAACGTCGAGGTCGGAGCTTTCTCCAGACGACGCTCCTTCAGTGCAGCACAGCGATCACCTTACTGGAATGGCCCTATACCCTCCACCAATCGTCCTTAGATCAAGCTTCATGCAGCGGGGGGCTGTGATACTTTGACATATGGGCTCATGTGGGGGGCGAGGGGGTGTTGGTTCAATGTATGCACTACAGGGTGCAGTGTCAGCGAACATCAGCGGAGAATTACCTGATGCAGTACGTGTTTGCATGGGTTCGGGCGTCCACTGTGCTGCTCCTGAGACCTGCGTTACTGCATGGGATCGTGCCCACGGCCATGGTCAACGGAATTTGACGGCCATCAGCGCAAGACGCGGGAGTGACAACATCAGCGAAATAGCTTCCGAAACGTTCGGGGGAACGTCCTTGATGATTCAACCTGAGAGCAAGGTCCAGCTGTTCTCCCCAAGTCATTGCATCCATGACACAAACGAGCTCACCATGTCAGAATCCCGGGTCCTCTATGTGAAAGCAGGCACGCAACACAAACAGTGGTGAGCTTAGACTAGAGTGTTCCGTGTGTTCTCGTTCCGATCGAACGAATCCCTTCAGTCTTGCTTCGTATATATAAAGACGCCAGTCGTCGTCTGATTCTGGTGTTGCAACGGAGCCTACTCCTATACCTGGACAATACGTGGGCTCACATCAGACTCATATATTTCGTCTTGGTGAGATGCTGTGCTCGGATAGGTGATTATGTCGGGGGGTCGTGTTACAGAAAACAAACACTAAAAATACGGATGAATGACCGACTCCACTTGTCTAGTCCTGTTTTTATGGAAGAAGCAGCAGCTGCGTCGAACTAGTGTCAACAGGACATTCATAAAGCTTCGGTAGCCGAAATACTTCCTTAGAAAGACTTGCTAAATTCACTGTGGTCCGTGGCTACAATCACCTCATCCCGAAGTTTTTCTTCAGCGCATAACTTGCTTACGACAAAATCGAAGAGGAGCACTAACCGCAAGTGTATCCAGAGGAACCTGGCGCGCATTGTTGGCGATCGCCGCATTTGACTGCCTCGACTGGAATGCATTCTGCCATCCGAAACAAATGGGTGGTTGGATGACGAATACGCGGAAGCTTGAAAGACCTATGGCGAACTTGAAAAAGAAAACAATCCCAGTCGATTGCAATTTACATACACAAACCGGCCTCGAATACACGAATTGACTCAACGAGCGCGAACAGAATGGCCTATTGGCGCCACTCCCACCATTTGGCAATAATACACGTGCGCGGAAAAAGGATGCGAGGCATTCAGTGAGTTGTGACAGTCGATTCCTTTTGTCACCGTTGCCTCCTACTTGAGTTAGTTGGCAATTACAGCTGCCCAAGAGGTTGCTTGCGCGATCACCGAAGTCGCTGACTTTCGGTGCAGCTGTATAGTACACCCTCTCACCGCATTGCTCGATATCAAGATCATCTGTCTGAACATATGCTGCCCCGCTGCGTACAACGCGAAATGTAAATGGCACGGGGCATATTGGGGGAGGAGAGTCCTGTGAGCAGTAGCATTCGGGCTGCCTCATTGCCTGTTTGTTCCCGTACACAGACGGATCCAGGGTTGGGAGCGAGTCGTCACGCCTGCCGCCGAAAGTATCGAGATGAAGAAAACCTCTAAATGAGCGGTTAATATTTTTCGGCCACAGAGGGCTGCATTGGCTTTGCACCCCAATGACGGGGTCTTAGAGCGGAAAACCGAAGTCCAGATGCAAGACAAACTTTAAACCTCTGCGACAATATCTCATGCCGTCATCGTACGGCCTTACTGTGACTTGAACAGCCAGATCCAGGCAAGATGTGCGAGACCACACGACCTACCAACACCCATTTATGCTGTGGGTCCGGCAAGACAACGTTATCGGGTCCGTGGGTAAACAGCAGTGTTAATTATCAACATTAGGCCGATAGGTACATATGAGACGTAGACATCGAAATACGCGTAATATTTCGAGCAAGTTCCTCCGTTCACCCTCGGGTCGAGCAAACGTTTCTTCACGTCTCTCGTCACCGTTGATGCCGGGTGATGTGTCTAGGCTGTAAACAACGATTCGGCGTGAGCGCTGACCCTCTTAGAAGCTGTGCTGTAGCAACAGGAAGCTCCATCAATGACAAAACAACCACTACTTACGTTTATGAGACGCACTGCGGACGAATCGATCATTGCTTACGTTGCTGGCACGCACTGCTGACGAATCATCCGATACTTACGTTGCTGGGACGCACTGCAGACTGGGGTTTCCTTCCAAGAATCTGCCAATTATTAGAGCGGAAAGGTATAGACCGAACAATTTCCGTTGGGCCGGATGAGTTCACGCTTTGGCATTCAAAGACGAACGTCGGGGTCGCTAACGCATTGTGTTTACTCTAGCTATCGCTATTCGTCATCAAGATGCCACATGAACAGAAAACAAAACCAGGCTTTTCTTTTTCATGGTTAGTACGGTAAATGATTGAGAGAGAAAAAGCAAACCCCCGTTGTCGGCAGAGCATAGGTTGGTGTTTGGGTCCGTCGGGTTCGGGTAGCAATGCTTTTCGCAAACGTCCGTAATGAACCCCAACAAATATCCTCCCAGGGTGCCGGGTAGCGTGAACTCGAAACCCGGGTTGGATCATATTTTAACAGAGATGATGGCTACACTGATCGGTATTCAACGCGATATCTTCCCGACGTGCTTATGTCTGATGAATGCGGCAAAACTGGATCAGACAAAAGTGGAAACGTACGCCACAGGCAAAAAATACTTACAAAGACTGCAGACTTCCAAGCTCTTCGAACAGCCCTTCGGGAAGCGTGGTTAACTGGTTATCGTTGAGAGACCTGGTGACATCCGACGATGAGAAATTAGTAGCGGCGGAGAGGATGGCCGCAGTGAAGAGTCAGTCTAGCGTTCTACATTTCAAATGTGCTCCTGATAATATCACCGTCCATACTTGGCCCGCAGCACAACGTCGAGGCAAGCCAGTACATGTGGTACGCCACGAGGCCAAATACGGTTTTGGCTTCTCTTCCGCCTCCCAGGATGTTGGGCGTGAGCTTTGCGGAATGAACATGACAGAAACGAACGAGACTGTGCACTCGAGGTGCACGACAAAGTCAAGTATATTCGATAACCTTACCCATGATGCCTTGCGAAGTCAAAGACTTGAAGAACTGTAAAAGCGGGTGTCAATATTGTTTTAACACCTACACCCCCAGCGTACCTCAACGAATTAGTTACATTCGGACAGGAAGCACCCGACACGCACATATATGTGTGGCAGGGCCGGTTAAAACTTTAAACGCTTAACTGGGCAACCTTTCCCACGTAAAGCTTTTTCACCCACACTCACAACGTTACCAGCGTTTGCATTCGGTTAAAGAGGCCAGGCGGCAATACACTCAGGTTGTTCTTCTCCAGATGGCTTGTGGCAGTTACGGAAGGCAGAAGAGCGGCGGAGCGAAAGCGCGGGTAAGTCAAACTACAATAATGCGGATGCTCTCACTATTCGTGCGCACGCATGACACAATGAATTTGGCCAACACTGCCGACAATCATACCACGTTGTTGAGCTAGTAGACAGGATAGTGTTTAGATATGAGTCAATTGGACTCACAGCAATCCGATCTCCCTTACTTGGCCATTTTGAGTGATCATGGTGCTTTTTTTAAGGCATAGCGGACTATAAACCATTCACAGTACAAACATGGTGTACCTTGTAGACGGCCATCAAACGTCCTCAAGCATTGACTGATAATGATGAAATTTTCCTCAGAGAGTATGGTATCATGCCAGTCGGACCGACCCACATCTTTCCAGGTAACGACCGACAGAACCATTAGAGAGGAAGTACAATTTGATCGTAGCCAGGTCGCTGAAATGTATGCCAAGATGACAGCAGCAAACAACGGAGTGCGTAAGCGACAATGCCTTTATGCTGGGGATGTTACGGATACAAATGTCTGGAAAGTGCTGTATACCGCGCATGGCATACGGCGGCCTCTTACATGTATTGTATTCTTTGCAGATCACTGAAACTCCCGTCGGGCAAAGTGGTTAATTGATTGCCTTGGAGATACCTGGTGACACTCGGAGAATGGCAAGAAATGGCGGAGGAGATGATAAGTTTACACATATTGCTACAGTAGGAGATCACGTTGATAATCAGTCTCAACCAGTGCCGGGCCTCCTCCAGAGTGTAACGTCGACCTAGATTATGATTTACAGGCCTCAATCAATGCCGCCTCTCTCACGGATTTTCCGAGACCAACATTGCAGCTAGTGGGCTGCGAATAAAAAATGCCAGAATAACTGTAAGGATGGACACCTTACGCCGGGCAGAGCAAACACCGGGATAAGATGTGTAGACGTTACGAGTTTGTCAGCTGGATGCATCGATATGAACATGTTAAAAATAATGGGTCAGGTCTGATTCCGCAACGAATCCATCAACGTAGTTCGATTACTCAAGCATACTACGGTAGGAAATACCTGGCATGTCAATAAGTATTGTATGTGCTCGGGGTAGTATCGACTGTTGGTGTCAACGACACATTCACACACATATATGTATATATTGTTATTCACCGAGCCTACTCAAGCAACACGACACCACGCTTACAAGCGGCTTAGTCGTCGAAGACCGTCGAATGTCCCAGGTAGCAGCGCGCTCAGATTGTTGTCGGAAAGGACTCTGGTGATATTTACAAACAAAAGAACGAGCAGAGCGGAGGAGCAAGTCAACCATGGCCAATTCATGCCATCGATTATCATCTTGAGCGTACGTGGTCGAGTATATTTCACATTGGAACTCCAAAGACCATTTCAATCAGTAAACACATGCGCGACCTTCTACGTGAGACACACGTAATGTACGTAAAGGTACACACAGCGTAAGGAATGCACGGTCAATATGGTTTGAATGTAGACAGGCACGTGTTCCAACTTCTCATGCATCAAATTTTACGACAACTCGATGTTCCGAGCCGGATTTATTCGCTTCATATTTTGCTACGAAAGGGTAATGGTACAAGGAGATCGTGACGCACACGAATGAGCGCAATTGTTACCTCTTGCTGGCGACCATCCAATGACTATGGGCGTTGATTGGCTGAACTTTCTTTCACCGTACGGCGTAGAGTACCACGCAAGTCGGGTTGACTGCCATATCGATAGTGTAGGTAAGACTGGTTGTTGGGACACTGATGCTATTAAGTCTACAGTGGCTGCGCCAAATAAGTGAGTGGGTGTTCGAAACAGTCTCAAAGCTAAGCGACATACCGCAGCTCGTACGACAAATCATCTCCACTTACAAGACCTGCAGGGCCTCAACGCCGTCGAACAGGCTTGTTTGCGCGGAATTCAAGGCATTGTCGTTGAGATACCTGGTGACATTCATACATTGGCAATAATTAATATGATAACGGGATGAGCGAACGTCAAACATAATCCAGGGGATAACATTGGAAAATCGTCCGCAGCGCGTGATCGACCTCCTGACTCGCTCCACCATAACACGGAACGTCCATGGGCTAACCCACATGCCTCTATATGGTCGACATGAAGGCATGTGTATGGATCGGCCTGGAAGCCAACCCTAATACACCAATTACACGCCACGGGTTCAAGGCGAACAAAAGGGCGACAAAGCCTCGATATCACAACAACACCGTCATATCTCGCGACGGACGCAGAGCGTTCAACACGGAGCCCCTGACAGACATGACTAGGAGCGCGAATGCTCGGGGCAACAGTTGGTTCATACGTTGTGAACCGCTCATACGAAACCCGCATGAAGCCACAACTCACAACGCGTTTAGCTCGTTCAGATCCGCGAAAATCCCGGACGGTAGGGCAGTTATGTTGTTCTGACCGAGGAACCTATAGAAGCGAGCAACGTCGGAACTAAATATACAGGAAGTCATCATGCACCTAGCCATGCATACAGTTGCCCATCGTGAAACAGGGTGGTACCGTTGTGGTAGTTCAGGCAAGGCGTGCTACAGTACGGCGCTCTACGGTAGGAGTAGTGCATGGGTTGCCGAACCACCTTTCGATCGACGGGGCTTCTTGATAAAGGGACTACCCAAAAAATATGGAGCACTCTTACAATTATATTTTTACGATTTCGTTCGTGATTTATTTGCTTGTAGAGCACGGAGTTGCTCATTTATTTATGTTGGTTGGGTGGTCCATAAAGCTTGCCGGGTGCAGTATACAGCTCGTCAGGTGAAGCATAGACCTCCTTGAAAGAGGAGCCTCAACGATCAACCAGTGCGGGTCGACCGCAGCAGCGCTCCGACCATATCGTCGAATATTACAAGATAGAGGGGAAGGTCCCATGCGGGGTCCCTGCCGAGAAAGGTATGACAGAGGTACAAAAATGAAGTAGCTCCAGAGGAAGTGTGCAAAACTATTTTTTGAGCATCCAGGTTATTGTCGGAATCCACATCGAGCGAGTTTCTCCACAGTAGGCTGATCTAGCGGAGCTTTCCCATCACCGTTGCTGCGTACATAAACATATACGACGTGCTAAAACAACGACTTGCTGCAGGTGTTGCACATGTTGTATCATAGAGGCTGTAATCAAGCGTTCACCACTTCTTGCTTGGCCGTGTTTCAAATAATCGGTACCACATACGCCATCTCGAGCCACGTCGTGAAAGCAAGGCACTAGGGCGAGTAGGACTGCTAGCTTAGATGAAAACGTGCACCTCGATATACTTCCTGTCACTAAAGGGCCCCGTTTCTTCCCGCAAAACGTTCTGTATGTCACACTTACAGATAAGATAGGGCATCGAGACCTTGAAAAATGTCCACCGGAAGCGTGCTCAGGTTATTGTTTCGAAGAAACCTGTGAATTTTCGTAGACAAACGTTAGGCGGCGAGGGACAAACGAGCCGTCTCCTGTATATAGCTATGGAATATTCTCTTGGAATTCACCTACAACAGGCTCCAGCCATATGTAAACATTGAGTCGCGTTAATGAGCGGCCACCCACAAGCGCTGAACCTGCTCCAGGCAAGAAGGCTGTCCACGTCCTGATTTTATCCGAGTTAGGCGCATCTTGTTTAGTCGTCCACAGCGAGTTTCCGCTGTGATCTCCACTAGTGAGAATGGGTCTCCCTGACTTCAATTTTCATCGCTCCTGAAAGAGTGCTCTGAAGACGTTTCGTTGTATTCGTTTGCCGGTTTGTTTTTCCCTTGATGGGGGTAGATACAATGACAGACGGGACGATCACCGACATCACATGCCGCACGTGAAAACCCAATCAAACGGTGTATGTATACTATTGCCGGCTATGTACTTCGTCAAACCGAAAAACCCGGTACCGAAGCAGAGTGAACTAATGAGGCGTTTTACGAAAGAGGTTTACCCTCATCATTCTGAGGCTCCTCACCTATAGAGCTCAATATCTCACCCCAAAACTGAGTTCGCCAAAAACTCAAACTACATTCCAATGAATTATTGTATGCCTTAGGAAAGCGCCATTTTTTTAAACAAGATTGGCATTGCAAAGATACTGGGATAGGGAGCCCCGTGATTGAAAAGGTACCTAAGCGGAAATGAGCTACCTCTATCGTCAATAATACTGTTAGACTTATCCTGGTCGCTTGTTTTCTGCTCACAAGAAATGTACGTTGTTGCGTCCCACAAGATTGAGGCAGTCCACTACATCCGGAATGTCGTCGTCCGTTAGCCCGCAGTTGTCAAGATTGCTGAGACCGAAGTCGAATAAGGTAGTGCACCAGGCACGATATGCGGCGACAGCGAGATTAGATGGTTGCAACATGGTAGTTTTTGTAACAAGTAGAGAGACTGGCCACCTTGCGGCCTACTCGACTATTCTGCCGAACGCCCGACAAATGTGAAGCGATCGGCCCAATGACCGCTGCCGTTGGACAACCGATGAACTAATATGCTGGTACGTATGCCGTGGAGCCGTGGTCAGGTGGCGTGATGCACATGTACATCTTGCTAGCGATGAAAGACATGCATTTGTACCTCGGTGCAGTGAGAAGTTCTGCAAAACAAGTTTCCCTACGCTGCCCGCGTCGAAAACCTAGACTCGCTTATTGCATACCAGCAACGAATACGCCTATATCAAACTCTGGATAACGAGGGCACCCACACAATATTCGATCCGCTCTTGCACTTGAAGAAGCACGAGTTTGGACCTGATCACGTCAGACGAATACGAGGGGGATTAGGCAGCCACGCGCGTCAAACCTTCGATATGGTAGCGAGCTAAATATGTAAATCAACAAAACATATCCGTTTGTTTGGCGTGAACCTCTTGTTTTCCTACAATACTGTCGATATCAAATAAGAAATGAATGGGCACCTCCGCCCCCATGGCGATTCAGACCTCACTCTGAGCTCAGCAATTCGTACGAACGAACTACACAACACAGTGCAAATAGGGAGTGCATGATATGCAGGTAGTGTTGCAGAACCGGGGCGTATGGTTGAGATACTGCAACGTGTGGTAACTGGTGGAATCAGTCCCAGTTTGAAGGCCATTTGGTATGTGTAGTGTAGGGATTTTCAAAGTTTCCTGCCGAATCCCGCCTCCGTCGATCTCCCCGCGCTCACTCGATCGCTCGCTCGATCTCCTGCTCGTTTCCTTGGCCAATTGAGGCGGCCTTGGGCCACCGTTAATGATCGCACTTGTCACCGTTCGTCCGATGGGCAGTCCTGTCGCTCACGCGCCGCCGCTCTTGTATTTATTTTTAATATAGAAACGTTGTACAGAGTACTGTTGTAGACGTGTTGCTGGCGGCACCCTTTACTGATGCGGGTTTTGAGTCGCTGTTCTGTTGTTGGATTGCTGCAAAGTGCGCAGCTTACACGGCAAAACATAACAATCTTGGCAATATTAGCATCGATCACTCTACAGAGCGAACCCATTGTTTATACACACTTAAGAGTATAACGGGGCATGTTCACTCTGTTACATGCTATCGCCATACTACTAACGTATGATACCGAGTACACGCGAATATTACTCCAGGTGCTGAACTATTGGGACCTGCTTGTTAGGACTGCTTGCGGTGTCGTACACCGGGAAAATCGCAAGGACAGCCGTCAGCTGTGTTTCTTATTCCCCCGCAATTAAAGAGTTGGCCCACCCTGAATCCATATGGTGCTTATGTTACTGGATCCGTTGCTGTAGACTGCTATGTTGGCGAAGCGTTGGGATCCTGCTCTAAGCACATATGATATGTTGCTACCGCCGTCCTGCGGTACAGTGAGAGTGCTGGCGGTTCTTCAGTAGGTATTCAGTAGTCCGGATAAATTTTTGGATCATCACTGTTGTTGTCCATTCTGCAACTACATAATTCTCGGTTATGTTTCATCATGATTTTCGGCAGGTACAGCGAGAGCTTCTACGGCAGGCTAAGTCACTCCTTCTTGCTCCGCACACGCCCATAGTGACCGAGAAGGTTGGCAAATCGAGAGAGCATGAGCGGCTTTACTGCCAGTATACACATAACAATCTATCGCTTTCGAGTGATGGTAAAAAACGCATGTGATCTGGATCCAGACCACCAGTCAGAGCTAAGTTTTAGCGTGTGACTATAGCGATCAACGATGTAATTGGCTCGAAGGCCTACGTCTTTCAGCACTGCCAAAAGGCACTTTACCGATAGACCGTGTATGGCTTTCGAGAAATATTATTCTGGGGGTGATCATTCAAACAGCGACACGTATATATTGCCACCCCCTTCTCTGTTTCGAGTTGAGACGGTGACATATCGAACAGGCGGCTAATAGAAGATGAACATTGTACCGAGAGATCGTCGAAGCGGTGGACTGTTTTATGTCGAGATGGCACGTGAGTGGTCAGGCGCGGAGATGCCGGCTGCTCTACTCAGCTAAGGACAATAAAAGCTCCGTCACAGAGGCGGGGGAGACAGCCGTGTCGATACAGGGATCGACGAATTTCGCACGGTGCTTTTTGAGCGATTAGTCAGGCCACGGTTCGAGTAGCCCCGTTGAACTCTAGCATTTCATTTTTTTTCCGCATTGCTCAATGACGAGGGAGACGACAGCGGCGACACTGACACTCATCACCGCCATAGACGAAGTTGGGGAAGGGACAGCGAAGGGGGTCGCTAGGCTTTCGAAACAGTTTTCGAGCATGAACGACCAACCGTTTTACTTTCGCGCTTTGGAGCACGATGTTTCCGTTTGTGCTTTCTTGATTCCGTCCTGGTTTTCGCCTTGTTTCTCGCAATACTTCCTCCCCCCTCCTCCACCATCATTTGCTGGCCCCATTTTCTCCTTCGTGTAGCTTTCCCATGCTGCATATATCTGTCCTTCTTGAGTATGCATGCTTTTATCTTTTGCAACCTTACTGACCACATCGCGTCGTTTGTATTGACCGAAAATGCTGATGATAGCCGTGTTCCCCAAGCGAAATGCACGACATATGATAATCCAAGCTCAATCAAACGCAATATCTAATTAGAGCTCGTGGAGATCTCAACTAAGATGAAACCGAACTAAATGATCAGAATTAGCAAACAACCGCAGTGGCGATGCCCTCAATACAGCACAGCAGTCGCCTGTAAAACGTTTTTAAAATGTTCAGGATAGTTACCCATCACCCAACTTGGTGCAGCTGGGAAGCATGATACATTATCTAATAGGTACGTATGAGACAAGAGGCATTGGCGTTTTCTTCAATATCACACAGGGCATAGTGTCAATGGGAATCATCCAATGATCACCTGACGCAGTAGGTGCTGGCGTGGACCCAGGCGTTGATGGTGCTTGGGTTTGAACCGGTGTCGCTGGAGTGGCCCATGCGCGCGACCATCATTGGCGATATTCAAGGATCATCCAGGTAAGGAACAGAATCGGCAGTATCAGCGCAACGGAGTTAGAAAATGCTGAAAGGGAAAATACAGAAAAAAGAACCCCACCAGCATTCCATCTGTTACGCTGAAGCCGGGGCTGCTGTTTCCGAGAAACGCTCAAACTATCGCCCTTTTTTCACAGACTAAATAGCACAGAACGCTGACCGTGGTGCGCCATGAAAAACGTACCGCGTGAGCCCGTTTTCCCTGCACTTCTATAGTTCAATTGCTACAGAATAATGCCGCCTCAGATACAAAAGGGTTTCGCTCTTTGCTTAGTTCTGCAGTTACATTTATCAGTGCTTACGTTTATAGCCAGAAGGGGACACGGCCATCACCAAGTCAGAAGATGGGCATAACAACATGGTTCCAAATATTCTCGCGGCATGGGATAACTTTTTAACCCCGATAGACGATCGCGGTTCCGTCGTGGGGAGCACAAACACTCGGAAAGGTATAACGAGAAAAATCAGTCCCGCTCGCGTTTCCAGGTTTTACTGGAAGTCACAGCACCCGTATCGGCAAACGACGACACTGCCTCAATGCATTCACAGACGCTCGAAAGGGTCGCTAGACATACCGTCCCAAACTACATTCGAGCCGCGTCCCTTGAGTACAAGCAAACCATTTTCGGGCATGTAATACGTCATGAAGCTAATCAAGGCTGATCAGGAGACACACTACATTCAGCGGTGCCACATCTTATACATTCGAGAGGTTTGTTCCTATGGATTACCACGCGCTTACCGTCAACGGCACTGACACTGGCGAGCAGTAGCGCCAGGACCAGGATCAAGGCTCGCATCGTTGCTCAGCAGGGAGTCCAAACCACCGTGACCACGCCTGTAGCGAAGTTAAGCCGAAACCACTGATTTGAGATTGGACGTGTCGTCCGCTAACCACGGGGCCACAATATTTCATGTCACACCAAGTTTGTTTGATATATGATTGTGAGATGGTTATGGGTGAAAAAAATCACCTCGACCGCCAATCCCACTGAAACCACTGTCAGATCAGTCTTTTTCCTCCCCAGATAAATCGACCCCGAACCTCCGAACAAATATTTACCAAAGAATCGGAGAGGAGTAAGAAAGGCGGGTTGATTCATAATATCGACACATACTAAATGGTCGCGACGCAGATGTCCACGTAACAAATGACACGCACATCAAGGCGAGCTGTGCAACAAGGTCCCAAACTTCGAAAGGCAAAAGAATGTAGTTACTTAATTAGAACGTCTACAATGCTGCAGCTAACATGCTGCGAAGATTGAGGTACCATATTTTTCAATTCTAGAACCTATTTTAGACTCGTACGTTGCGCAAGTCCACTATTTGTTTTGTGCTGGTTTCGCCCGAAGGCAGTGCGGATAATACAATGAAGATATCGGGCTGCTGTCATTTTGTTGCAAAGCAAACGCTGTCGTTGTACGGAGATAAAGTTTTTTCCACTCACTGCGCCTACCCTAATGCACGGCCTCGAACATGACGGATGACACGAAAGCTCCCCCCTGGTGTTCAACTCGGCGGTTGCCGTGATTGTGATCGAACTAATGAGAGGGAACAGTTGTACCCGGGAGAAACCCCGATCACCGCGACGGGCGAACGACTCATCTACATGTGGCACAAGCCAGAGGCTGGTAGCGACTCGCAGAGTCGCAAAAACTATGCAGACAAGGCCAGTAGTGACGGCAACGGACAACACCGGGGGTTGGGAGGGTGGGGTCGACAGCAGTCTTGACACGGCTGTCGACAACAGTGTGATAGGGAACAACTTTTCAGGTTCTGGGCTGACAAATCCGTGGAACTTCGATTATGTTTCTCCCCATTCGGTCAATATGGAATATGTCATTCATAATTGGGATGTTTCGGAGGTTGAACAGCGTGGCCCTGGGGTCTCTTGGATTTTGCCACGCCCGCAGGGGAAATACGTCATGATGTGTACGTTGTGATGTGAGCACTATTTGCCAAAGGGCCCTTTGAGAAACCAAGGATTGAATGCGTTCGTTGACGGCGATCGGAGGATACTGAGCCTGTCTGAGGGTTGTCTGTGTCATCGGTTTCCATCGTGGGTGCAGTTAAACCGTAGGAGCCGCCGCTCTTTTGACCCTCAGGCCGACAGATTTACGTTCTCAGGGACATCGAGCTTTCATAAACCGGTGTGAGGGAGCACCTCGCTTGAGTGTCTCTGCTGACGATTGTTGGGCAACGTATGCCATCACACACGATAGTGGCGACAGTACGTGACTGCTGTCAACACTGCCGAGGTGTGTGCGCTCGGTTTGGCAACCATCGATCATCGCTTAGATACAGACGCTTTCGAAACCCTTCCCGAGCTACTTTTGGTGTAGGTCTCGCAATCGGACTGGGTAGATGCTGGACCCAGTCCTTTTTTTATGTTGTATCTTCACATCGCTCTGATTCAACATCCACCATGCCAAAAAAGGTGGTTTGTGTCTGGCGGCCCCGTATGTTCTGCACACCTTGCAACGCTAAGCACATCTGCCCGAAATCATAGGTGTGTTTAGAAGAGGTCATATATAGGGCTAGAAAACACCGTCCGTGCCTCAGGGGTTGAGTGACCACGGGCGTCACTTCGCAACCCGCTTGCGCCCTACTGTAAGTGATGTCTTCCCGCGGACGGGCGGGTCTAACAACTTGCCGTCGACACCGATAATCGTGGTAGTGTGTTTCATCACGTTGATTTCCACTGGCACTTTGTCCTGATGTTTCCTCCTGAGCGGGTCAAATTCACCAGCAACACAGATACGTCCGAATGACAGGCCGAGGGCAATTATTGGCAGCATATTTTCATTCACGGTGTGGTCAACTCTGAAATAGTTCTACCGTTGTGTGCTACAGTCGCCAGCATCGCACGCGATGCACCTTGCTTGTGTTTTCCGAGTGAAGTTGAGCGCAATGTTTTCCCGGCACCGGAACGCAGTTAGTAAGCTTCCCCTTTGGGAATCGTCGTCAAAAGTTTTTCCGGGAAACATTTGTTTTTTCCCAGTATGCTACGCCCCCGACAGGGCCCGCGAGAAACCCTGCTCCCAGCCAGTATTCAATACATATCATTCTGTGGGATGAAGCTTCTTCATAGGCCTACCGACGACTATCTATGGTTGGTGGTGTGGTTAGGAGGACTCGGGGCTGACTGTGGTCAGTTCGGCGTGGGGTGAACGGGGACATACGGTGAAGGAATGTATAGAATGAGTGGTATCAGGTACTAAATACCTGATAGTATAAACCTTCGTAGTAGAAATATGTGTTCAACTAGCTTGCTGCCGACTTCCGCAAATACAACAATGCTGTGGAATATACAGCAAATCTGCCCCCGAACCAGGTTAGGATAGACGCCCTCTGCAGAGTCATTTTAAGATAGTCACTATCCATAAGTAAAGTAGATAGTACAAAAACATCTAGTAGTTGCACGTGGAGCAGTGAACAAGGTGCACCTCAACGGCATGAAACCGAAACCACGGTTTGGAGCACACCCAGGAAAAAAACAAACACCATCACCAGGATTGGATTCACGGCAAGAACGCCCCGGATATAACACAAGATCCTCTCTCACGAGCGAGGCAATACTCTGCACACGTCCCCCGATACCGGCGACGTGTTAGTGTGTTGTAAATTACGTAGCTGCAGCAAACAGGCGCATGCCATAGTTTTTGCGGGTCGGTCTGTTGTGAAGTATCTGCGTGCAGAGCTGTCGGACGATCTTACAAGCAAAGGTTCTTTTGGGGACATGGCCACGTGATCACACTGGAGACTTGGTGGCATGGCGTTGGCAGTGGATTGACTAAGCAGGGAACGGGGTACAGTAGTTCGTGCAAAGACCTCATCAAGTAAGAGTCTTCGCAGCGTGAAGAGCCACTATGGTAACAACCACTAGTGCTTTCAAGCTATCTTCAGCATATATATGGTGCGAGGGTCTACAGCAGTTCGTATTGCCGGCAAATTGACATAACCAGGCGCATGGCCTTCGCGACACGGTGGCCATAACTGTGATGTATCACTTTGAGGTCAACGTTCGCCAAGGGACAAGCCAACTACAACACACACTCATGAATCGATGATAAAGCTTTGTTTTCAGCCGGCGGAGAAAACCGAGATATCAGCCCCACCACCGTCGAGGTACTAAGGTTGGCTGCCCCGAATTTCCGCAAGGAGGAAAGTATATGATAGACCTCCTTGCCTTGAGATACGTGACCTCGTCCTGTATTTTACTTTGTTTGGGCATCAGTGCCAGAGCTATACACAACAGCAGTAGTGGCCCGTGTCATGAGCCCCAATTACAATTCGACACGCCACAAAACGGACAGATCACGATCGCCTCCGGGAGGTACCAGTAGAGAGCACGAGAAGGCGGACGAACACTGTATATTCGATGTGCAGTTAACTGTGTCTAACCTTGTTCGGTGACTCACGTATTTTTCACGATGAAGCCTGAACCTTCGTTCGCTGTTGTATGTTGTGATATAGGAGGGGAGATGATAATCTTTCGAAAGATGTGATAACGCCTGCCAAGACACATAAGGGGTAAACCGGACAAAAATAATATTACAGTGATGAAGGACCGCGTTAACCCGAACCCCAACCCTGTCGACAGCGACAAACGGTCTTTCGTATACCGGGTTCGACCAGTTTGGGTTCAGTGCATGCGGCACTCGTGCGCACTGGATTTATTTGCGAAGTTTCGAATCGCCCAAATGTCAAAACCCCTGATGTACAATGGAGGCGACGGCAAAAAAGGCGAACTCCATGTACAACCTGTTGCAGAAGATATAAAGTATGCAGGCGCTGAACAGATCGACGAGAGAGGCCAAGGTTATGGAACCAAACGTGGACGGGCAGGACTACTGCGTCCACTCCTTACAAAAGAAGAGGGTGAAACAGAACAATAGCTGCAGTGATCTGAAGTGTACGTTTGCTGGCGAATATTTGTGCATACCCGGTGTGTGTGTGTTCTTGTTTGGACCATGCCGAGTTTCCAACTAAAAATGCCGATCTTCTTGAGGGCCCCGACTTGATGCATTTTTGCCAGCAGTATCTCACACTAGGTGAAAGCCTGATTCCAAAACTAAGCCAACGACATAACGGCTAGCGAAGGCGGCGTATCGAAAAAACAACTAGGTATATCACAGCAGCGCTGGCAACGGCAAATTTACACACAGTAGTCGCTCGGGTGGACATGGATAATGCGCACATGAGTGAAGGGTCGAAAAAATACAGTAGTTTACCGTTCTGGTGGCGATGGCGTTGCTCATACAGCGAGTCTTGTTCAGGTAAGATAAACATCGCTTGCTGGCGTTCTCGTACGGTGTACAAAGGGCATTTGTGGCAGCTTTTCTTTCGTGCGGCTGCTGGTCGTTGTTTCTCAACCGCTTATTTTGTTGTTGTCCGCTGATGCATCAGTCTCAAATACTGTCCTAATATTGCGGCCCACCTCGTGTATCCTAACGATGCACGCACACCCTATATAGTTTTTCGTGTATAGGTTAAGCAATCGGCTAACTAATCAATCCGCGCATTCTTCGTTGACCTTCGTAAATACTTGGAGTCGATACTTCTTAATGTTCGGGTTCGACCAGCACCTCTCGTGTATCATCCCCACGGTTTTGGGAGAGAATTGGTACTCAAGCAATCAGAAGCGAACGTTCTCCCGCTTCGTCTTCGAATGTACAACAGTCATTAGAAACGATTGAGGTTTGATGCACTCCCGGCCTGGGAGAGACAAGGGCGAGAATATGGTAGGGATTCGAGGGTTCGCTGGTTGTGGCGGATTCACCGTATAGGGGGAGAAAGAGCGGTGCCTCGTGCGGAGATGATCGTTAGGATTGTTGGATTTGCCGTTGTCGTGACGGTAAAACATTTTGTTTGGCGAAGGCGACCAGAGGCAGCCCGCAATTAAACTTACCGTCAGCGAGTGCACTCAATTTATGTATGTGGACTATCAACCACTGTAGTGATGTCATTTGTCATTTAGCGGGTTTCACTTTTTTACACAAGCAAAGCAGTAGTGGTGTGCGTATGTTTAGTACCGCTTTCTAGCATATGTATATGCTGACGTGCGTAAACCTTTTATACCACTCCGGATTGCGCGACGTTTGTCATGTGTATAGGCAGTACCTTGCTGACGGCACTGAATTTCCCTCTGGGAGGAGGGGGGAAGGGGGTACGCACAAATAGTCCAGCCGTTCTGGGATATTCGAGGAAGACCCCTCAGCAACGGGGTTTCGTTTTTGAGGCGCTATTGACACTTGTAACATACCTGGTAGGCTAGACGCTACCACACCTGCCTGATGCGATGTACGTACTATTAATAGTACACGCACCGACTATTCAGGCATACGTGCTTTGACGTCGAAATTGACTTATTTCTGTTTTTCTTGGCAGCAGGGGGAAAAGCTCTTCGGCTCGTCCAGCTCGTTTCCAAACGTTCTCTCGTTTTTTCTTGAGCATTTGGGCGGATATACACTGAACGTTTCTTGTGACTGGTTGCACATATTTCACTTCTCAAACCTATACGGCGATGGTCTCGTCGTATTGAGCCAGGGAGAGCAAGAGCTCCGTGGTATGTCAACCACAGATAGTGGAGGACGCTGTGCGTAAGGGTATCGGACTTACACCAGGACGCAGATGCTTCCCGAAATATACCATGGTATAAAATTTTCCACGCTTGGCTTGCGTTGTTTCATATTTTTGGGTTCATACCCTCCTGGAGGGACGGACTCTGGCCTCGAGACAGTCCTTGAGCTTTCTCTATGCCGGCGCCGTAACAGAAGGTGAAACACGTTTGTTTGTTGAACCAACTTAAAGAACCGACTCGTTGTCTGCATGGTGAAACTTCATCGAAAATTAGTTTATTGGGGTATGAACCCCGCAAAAAGTAACGTATCACGCACGCACGTATGATACGGGCATGAAAGGTGCCTTGATCTATGTTCTATGTAGAGTGTATTTAGGGCTTGGGTATGTGCTGCGTACTGCCGTAGCTGTAGACTGCGTACGCGTAGTGTACTTAGCTGTGCATGTGATCAGTGTTGCTGTATACTTTGTACTGTGACGTAAACTGCTCCTACCTGACGTCTACGTGACACTCGTTTTTATGACAGCGAACTCGTGTTGCTCGCCAATATTCCCCCGTTCAGTCGGTACCCTCCTCGAACTCAAGTATCGCTGTCTCTGTATCTCAACTGAAATCAAATGGGATCTCTAGTCAAAATACTGAACTGGTAATTACACGCTAAAGCTGACGAAAGTATAGAGTGCTAGTCCTAAGCAAGCCAAATAACTACAGGGCACACATACTCCACCCAAGATACATAATTGTCGGGTCTCAAGCTCATCGAAAACGGCATGCATTAGAGACGGCTGAACTTATTGCACCGAAAAACAGTTTTTTGGCTAGGATTCAGGTAACGCTACAGTATGGACACTGGACTGGAGCGATTGCGGGATAAATTTCGTGTGTCCAATCTGAAGATTGGGTGAGTTGTATTTTTTGTTATTCAGGGACACTACTTTGCAAATCCCTCGCATCATGTACTACATCATGTATGACTGGTATGGGCGTGCCTCAAACCACCATGGGAGAAACTTTGCTGACGTGCAAATTCTATTCACGTGAGATATCAGGCACCCAACACAACTGGACTGCATTTGCATGCAAATGTGAACGTTGCTGGCTCTAATACACTCTGCAGCCTGCGTCTCCCAAAAGAGCACGTTATCCTTGTCCTCCTGCAGGAGTTGAGGTGCAACACCTCGTTTCAGTGAAATTGACGGTGCACGAGTTAGACTGTCACTCCTCTTCCGTTTGGTTAACCCCTCTGGGGCCCAGGTAAACGCCAAATCAATGATGACTCTGGTTTAAGAAGTCTTTCACGTGCGACGTGCGCTCTCACCAGCACGGGTAGGATACCGTTGCGCCCGTGTCTAGGACATCACTTTGTATCACCTCAGACTCAAAAGCAGAGGCCGCTGCTGTGATCGTCACTTTTGATCGCCTTTTTTCTCCAATGAAATCCCAAGAGGGATTGGGCATTGCTTGCCGAATCGAGCAAACGGGCAAATCAGAGACAAGGGTATTTGTTTAGCTGCAGTGGCAAGACAGGTGGCTGTCATGGTCGATCACCGTAAGGTGATGTTTCGTTTTGTACTGGTCAACGCCACAGACAGACTGTATCATGCTTGTCCCCCGCACCATGGCACGCCTGTATCGGACCTATGCATCGACAGTAGGGTACCTACGATGGTGAGGAGCGAAATATGACATGGGGGTGAGGATGTGTAAAAAGTAAATAAAAGGGGGGGCAGACGGTGCTGTCATCATCGGCAATTCTGCAATATTTACTGAAATGTGTAGCAGGTACTCCAGACATTAAAGCGTTTGGTTTTGAAATATCGGTACTGGTCATACTACAGTGCAAAGGGTAACAACGAGTAATTGGCGCCATGCCTATAACGCCCATCCGAGTGTTCACTAGCGACGTGCAGCGTACTTTAATGCCAGAATAGCCGGTCTTTGAACAAAGGGCGGGGTCGTTCAAGAGCGCGAAAGCAACGCATGTATGCCCGTTTACAGTGAGTACTTCGCACACTCGAAATGCGATAGGAATGTATGTGCGTATTTTCCCGCTACGCCAAGTGAACGCTACCACGTCGACGGCAACAGCTTTAAGATCCGCAGACAGACGTGAGCTGTTGCCACAATGTCCCCCTGGATAACACGCCTATCACGACAGTACTTCGTTGCCAACTCTACCCGCTAGTGTCTGGTTTCTGCACTTAGGCAGTATTGACTGCCGTATGTTTCTTCTGTTTATGTTCGTACCTCCGGTGTCTTCGATCCGTTTACGTGCGGATATGAACCCTCCTCAGATCTCATAGGGGATAACAAAAGTCAATATAACCGGATGGGTACAGAGGTGGCCACTACGTGATTGAGCAGTGATACCACTGTGTGTCTGGTTCACGATGCAAGGAGTCACACGGAGCGGGCGCAACATGATTACCCACCTCTCTTGTTACTGACAACCCATAACGCCCCTGGTATCGTTGATATCAACTGAGTATTCCACCACTGTTTCGTTCGCTGTCTCGGGGTCTCCACAGGCGCTAGGCGAGGATCGCCGTGTAGCAGCGGTGACCCTTTGGATTGCCACTTTTTCTTGATGCTTACCGCTGTCGGACACAGCGGTATCGTCGTCTGACTTCGTCTATGAACAGGGCAGGTAGATAGGTAGTTACCGGCAGTCAATGATGTCGTACGTACGGACCCGGCAAGAAAGCACGGCATAAGTTTGTTGGTTTCACTCCAACGTTCCGGGGAGGCGGTTGGGGCTCACACATAGCAAGCGCCTTTCAGGCTCTGGAACATTCAAGCTTCTCGTGGTCACGCCTTGAGGCATTGCCAAGAGGTGTTGCAGTGGAAAAAACGACGCTGCTCATTCGAACAATACGACCCCACTGCGCCACGTCGTTATGGGCCACACCTCACCAAACTTGAAGATACTGTCGGTCAGTGAAGAATGCCGAAGAAACGTACGCTACATGCCTTGTCAGAAGAATGTTGTCGATTTTTAAGATGTTTTCCGCCCAGGGCTGATCTTGTCGGTTAACGCGTATGTTGCCTTCTGAGGAAAATATTGCTGGTTATGAAGCCGCTTGCGTTTCCAGAACTAACGTTTTCCTTGCAGCACGATTCTCATCGAACTAGAGTCCTGTCTGCAGAAATGGCGCCAGCTTTTTATGTCGGATATTAGTTGTAAACGAGCCGCTCGTTTCCTGTGGCGGATGTTTTCGGTTCGAAACTTCAACTCGCCGCCCTAGTTTCGTGTGAAATGGTTGACCGTAATACATTGGGTGTAACGGCAGACAAAGTATGTCTGGTTAGCATGCCGAATAATACCGACAACCTGTTGGATGAGTATCTTCACAGTGTTCACGATATTCTACGCCCTGTGCTGGTTCGAAAGAGGTTGGTGCAGACGATTAACATACTTCTTTTGAGAGGCACAACGAGCATTTGCGGCCCGAAGGTGGAGGCAAGCGTTTAGAAGAAGGCGAGAGGTACCTTGAAAACCAAAAGCATGACGGGATGGACAAAACTTATAGCTAATCAGTGTGATCGAAGCAGCGTATTTACTTAGCAATCTTGCTGTTTCAAGCCGACTTGCATGCAGCAGTCGACCGTTGGACCCTTGACCTCGTGGTTCCGTCGTTATTAGTGTACCTTGATACCTCCCCGTTTGCACCTTATAACAAAGCTGAGATAGGCGCACAGGAAGGGGTCAGATCACCTAACGTAAGAAGCCATTCGGAAAAAACAATTCCCAAACATTAACAACAATCAGTTTTTTATAAATCTACTTTTGTAAATGCTGCTATCACGTCTCTCTGTAAATGGGTAGCGCGATCCTCTGTGCATGAGGGGGGGGGGACTGGAAGGCACAAACCAGAAGAAATTCAGAACTTGCGTCGTGCCGGATTCTTTCAGTCGCGTGATGAACTTTGCCCCAATGCCAACGAAAGTGACTACGGATTGTAGCGTGCGGGTGGCTTGGAGTCTTCATATATTTTCCAGTGGTCCTCACATTTCTGTTCAGGGGGGTACGTCATCGCACATTCCGAGTACTGTCGTCACGGCCTTGAATGTCTCGCGATTTTGAGCGTTTTAGCCACGCCTCGCGGGTGCGTTTGAGAGATTACAAGACACACACTAAACGAAAGATCACGTCCCACGTAACGCTGACTCCTAGCGTTTGCGTTCGGGGCATTTCCGAC
>JBBMHQ010063988.1:0-14246 GCA_037834295.1 Postelsia palmaeformis
AAAAGGGATGCCCCCCCCCCCCCCCCTCACGCCTACGGCCATGCATGAGATCGAGTACATCTCTCCTATCGAGTACACGCCCCCCACGCTCCCATCACCCGGAGTGCGGTCCAACTCCTTCGGGCTCGCCTCGTGTATTTATGCGTGTCTGGCTGGCATACCTAGTATAGCACGGTAGTAATACATGTTTAATGCCGGGTAATGGCTACTCTTCCATCGAAACTCACGGCTCAGCTTCCCCCCGCACTGCGCCACCTTCCCGCTATCGTGCCGTAACATACCGTACCCTATCCTACCGTACCATACCATTGCATCTCGTACCATACCACCGCATGCTGTACCATAACGTACCGTGCCGTACCACTACGTAGGATATGGACGCCGAGTGCTTCGGTGGGGAGGAGAGCACGCAGTTCGGTGCCTACCCGCGCGGCGGTGGCATCTCATCATCCAACGGCCATCAGCAGCAACAGCAGCACGGATACTCCACGCCTTCTTCGGGGGCAGGAGGGGGGGTGAAGCGAGAGAAGACCCGCAACGCGTTCATGCTTGTCTACGACAGGGCCGTGCCGGATGATGGCGGCGGGGGGGGGGGGGAGGGGGAGGAGGACCAGCACCTCTCTCGCCGTACTCCGATGTCTTCGTCGTCCTCTGCGTCATCGTCCGTATCTTCCTCTTCTTTGTCGCGGACCTCTCCACCGACTCCCATCGCGGGCGGTCCCGCCCTGCCTGGCACTGATGCTCCTTTGGTTACGGTTGGCAAGGGCGATGATTTTCTGGCCGGAGGGGGGGTTAGGGTCGCGGCGATGGTCGGCGCGCAAGCAGATAGAGGCGTGGCCATACAGCGGTGGGCGGCGGAGGGAGGAAAAGGGGCTCGGGGCCGCGAGAGGAGGAAAAAGTTCCGAGCGAAAGTCCCCGCCGTGTTCATGCGCCAGATACACCAGGAGAACTTGGAGTTCTGGAGGTATGTGTGGTTGTAAATATTATACGGAAAAAGTGACAGCACTGCCTCTTTGTCTCCTGCTAGGCCCAGGCTCCGCCTCCGCGCGTAGGCTGAGGTGTCCCGTCATGCTCGCACGTATGGGCATTTGACATGGGTTGGGTTGTTCCAGGTTGTGACGGGTTTTAATGCGAAATTAGCTCTCTTCAGCACATTTGGGAGTTTTCTACAACCTATTTTTACACCGATGTAGTAATAAACGATATCGGGGTAACTGCCTGGGATGGAGAGGCTAGCTATCTCTACCCAGAACCAATGCGGCGCGCGAGGATACATATAGGCAGGGGTGGTGCAGTGCAAATAAAAACAGCCGCGTCTTGGTAGTGAAAAAGTGATAAGTGCTTCATTGGATATATTGCAGCAAACACTCCTTCGAGAAGGGCCGGTCATTTCGCTGTTTATGGTGGCGATGTGCCTGCCTGTACCTGTTTCCGGTGTTGTTGTACGTGTTAGTCTTCCCTCGCTTTTCAGGGTGTTGACAATCTGGATGCGTGGTGACGTGTGTACCGCGGCTTCGGTGTGTGGTGTCGTTGTACGCGTATGTAGGTGGATGCAGGGAGGAGTGGGTGGTGGCTTGGCGCAATCGAGTCGCCGCTCATTCAACGCTCGGGCTTTGCGTTGCCTGCTGTTGTCTTTAACCCACCGCTCTCTCGTTTGACCAAGTTCAGGCAGAAAAACGTGCTGAACAAGCTGAACTACACCTTCGTTCGAAAACTCGTCACGGGAAATCAGCCGAAAGGCCAGGAGAGAATATCCGGCACTGCTTCCCTCCAGCTCGCCATCAGGTGAGAGAGTCAGCGAGCGAGTGAGCAATCGATCACCCGTCAACCAATTGCTCGAGGCTCCGGCTGGCTGGCTGCACTGTTGTCTCGGTGGGACTTGCCTGAGAAGAGCGCGCTGCACGTTGATGGAGGTGAAGGTATATACGGCGAAGAGGCTTCTTCCTATAACCAAAGAGCACTCTCATGGCTTTCATTTGCGAATGTGGTGTATGCATTAGACCCAGACCAGGTTTTGAATAGAGGGGGTTTTGCTTGAGCGCGCTGCACGTCGATGGAGGTGAAGGTATGTACGGCGAAGAGACTTCCTCCGACAACCAAAGAGCACTCTCATGCTTCCATTTGCGAATGTGGTTTATACATTAGACCTAGACCAGTCTTTGCCAAGAGGGGGGTGCTTGAGCGTGCTGATAGCGGCCGCTGCTATAATGCCTGCGTGGGCAATACATGCATGCAGGTACAACAGTCAGTAGAGTCATTTGGGCGGCATGTCCGGTATTCAGCACGGGCATTTACCGCTACTAAACGTATCCCGCACTGCGACTACTACAGTAGGGTGTTTGCGGGAGACCCATCCGTGGTTGAGTTCACTTTCACAGGCTATTCAGATTATCAAAACAGAGTCGTGTTTGAAACTGTTCGCGAGAACCCAGATCGGTAAATTAGTTTTTGAAGCGAAAATACATTTATAGGAATTTGGAAAACAGTAAAACAACGAAGTTAGAGTACTCGCATGTACGGAAAATGGAATACCAACGGCTTCGACGCGAGATGTTGCTGGTGCTGGTGCTTCTGCTGCTGGTTCTGTGCGGTGCGTGTGTGTACTCTCTGCTCTATCGCAGTCATGCACAGGGTATCAATCGACGCCACCGGGGGGCGTTGTGCAGTGCGCGCGTGGGGTATGCTGTGCGGTGCGCGTGTGCCGCGATCAAACGCTCCAAAGCCTAGAGTTCTACTAATTTCCTGACCGCCCAACAGCATCATAAACAGAGCAGCAGCGTCAGCAGCTGTCGCCAAAGCACAGCGCTGTGTCATAGATGATGCAGCCGTACCATGTTAACCCTCCATACCAACCCTCCGCCGCATGTGGTCGCATGCCTGTGTCGGCCTTCGCGGCGCGGGTTCGCGTTGACATGGTCTCGCCCGCGCATGGGCCATGCCTCGGTGAGGTAGCGTGACGCAAACCATCTGCTCTGAGATAGCCCTCCTTCTCGCTGTTGTTGCTGTCCGCTGTGCCTACGAACAATATGTGCTAGTTTTTAGCTCGTGCGATGTGTTCATTCGCCCGGGTCAACTCGCATTCTCCTGTCCAACCAGATTTTTGTCCCGTTCCAAGTCCAAAACCCAAACCCAATCCTAATGTTTTTCAAGATAGGGGCACTTTCGTCTGATTTTTATCCCGGTTTTTGAAAGCTGATATTCTTGGAGGGCCGCGGGAATAGAAAATGACAAAACCGAATCATATTCTGAACATCGCAAACACCATACAGGAGTCTTTCTAACACTAAGGAATTAGTCCAGCACGACCTCACTTCGCCGCTTTGTTAAGATTTTTTGGCGTCGCCTGGCATGCGATAAACCTTCCGCCTTGTGCAAGTGACGGCTTCCCCCACCTCCTCCCCTTTCCTTCCGTTGTTCCCTCGCTCACCCTCCGCCTATTGTGCTGCCCCGGCCTCCCCTCCCCGACTGTTTGCGCCGCCTGCATACCTGCTTGTCTGCTTGTCGGTTGCTGCAGGTTTACGCTCGGAACGCTGGTTCAGGCGCGCGAGCGAGAGCTCATGAGCGAGTGCGTGATGTTGCTCACCAGAAACCTTCCCGCACAGCCCGACGCGTGCTGCTGGCTGCTGAGCATGCTGCGCTGCGTCCCCGCCACCTTAAAGGAGCTGCTGCTGTCCCCAGAGGACGTCGTTAGGGAGGCGTCGGGTCTCGTCGTCAAGGCGGCACTGGAGAGGGCGATGCTGGCGGCGGGTGCAGCGGGAGACCAGGGCCGAGGCGAGACGAAGGATGCTTACCTCGCCGCGTACACAGCGGCGGCGGAGGCGGAGGTAGATGCGGCAGACATGGAAGGGGAGGAGGGGAAGCAAGAAGACGAGGGTAGCTCCAGGGGTAGCTCGAGTGCGACCGAGGAAGAGCCTGTGTCGGTGGCTGTGGAGCATCGTCCTTCTCCCCCGGGGGAGGGAGGAGGGGGGGACGGTCGACTGGTGAAGCGAACGGTGTGTGGAACGGTGCGCGGAACGGTGCGCGGTGGAGTGTGGGTGTGTCCAAGACCTCTAACATTTTGGCGACTTTTTCGGTGACAAAGTAGTTGGAATTACTGTAGAATTTGGGTCATTTCTGCGATGGTATGTACTGTAGCAAAATGTGTAAGGCGTATGACACCAGGATACGAATAACGAGCAACACTTGTGCGATCAGGTCTTGTCGCGGTGCGCTCTGTGAACACTACAGGTGTGAGTTAGTTGCCGGCCCTGTTGTTTTCATGGTTGGCAATCTGCCGGGATCACACACGCTCTGCTTGCGAGAATAAATTATTAACGAGATGTCTGTTCATGGTGGTAGTGGTTGCCTCGATGACTCATATATAGCTACCAGCTTCCTCGTGCATTGTTCGTACTTCGAATAATGTTTTTTCCGGCGGGGGTTGCCTTCCTTCCTCACCGGCGATGGCGTTAAATATCACCGCCCTTGATGAATGTGCTGCACCTTCTTATCAGCATCTACTGTTACCCTCACTGCCCTCTCCTTTCCCCTCTCGACTCCCCTCTGCCCCTCCCCGTGCCTGCTCGACCCTTGCAATTGGCCGCCTTGGGCACTGCGCAGGGACTGGTGATGCTCTTAAGTGAAGAAAGAGAAGCTTCCTTGCCGTCCCAGCCTCATCAACGGGTGGGTAATGCCGACCGCACGGAAGAAGAGTGGAAGCAAGAGTTATGCAGGGACAGCAAAAAGGCAACGGCGGCAGCAGCGGTTGTCCGCTTCGTCGGGGCGTGCCTCGATCTCCTCTCGGTGTCACCGGTGGGTGGCTGGGCCGTTTTTCCATGTTTGTTGACGTGTTTCTTCGTTTTCTTCTTTGTACAGGTATTTGTTCTGTATTATTTTCAACACCGTCACCTGGTCGCGTTTTTTTTTGCACGGGCGGCAAGTTCTGCGGAATGCGTCACGTCTTCATTCACAGTAGTATTGCTAATAGCGGTGAGTAATACCAACAGCTATACAATACGTAGTAAAAGGTTCCCCTCCGGGACGTGCCTAGGGGAGTGGCGCAAGAACGAATTGAAGACCATTCAGCATGCGACATTGCATCATACGCATAAGCATCATATAATATCACGACGTTTTGGAATATCTGCATATAACTACGACAGTAGATCCTTTTAGAACTGCACCTGCATTTTCGGGGACAAATTATATATGGAAATAGCGTGGAACTGTTACGATTGACTTCGTCGTTTCAGTTGGTTTTCTCGGTGATTCCGCCAAGCAGTGAACCTGGTATCATATCTGTCAGTATGTTGATACATGCCTTTGTTGTGGCGCTCACAGTGGAAAAGGCCTCTCTCACACAAGACCGTGGAGTGCCGACGAACGAAAACAGTTTGAAAGCACTCCACGCGTGACACACGGTACACAGCACTACAGTAATAGGAGAATATTTACAGAAATGGAAGAGGATGCACCGAAGAAGGGGCTGGAACTCTCGACCACACTCGGCTGCCCACGAAACTCGCACTGCAGCAGCGGCGGCGGCAGCAGCGTTGTTGTCCCTGTGGCGGCATGCATGTATCACAAAACAACAGCAGCAGCAGACCCCCAGCTCTACAAGTCCCAGGGTCCGATAAAATGGCAACTATTAATAGGAAACCACAGCAGTACAGCGTGGACAAACTACCGCACCCCCGTGATGTTCCTTCCTGCTCTGCTGGCGAGCGGCAGGCGTGTTGCACGCACCTTGCACTGCTCGTATGATGTTTGTTGTCCGTGTGGTGTCCGAGTTACATAATACAAACAACAGTTGAGCAACAGAACACTACACAAAGAAAAACGCGATCTCTGCCAGGATCGAACTCGTGCCTTCAAGTCCTAAAATCGGGCATCGTGACCATTTGACCAGATTACGCAAGATGCGTATTATTTTTTTCGCGGTTCGCGACACACCGCGCACACATGCACAGCCCAGTAGCACAGCAGATTAGAGAGAGGTGGTGATGCCCGCTGCCGGATTGCAGCCTCCGATCAAGCTACTGGCCACCGCAGTACGCCACGGGCCCTGTACACGCTCGTGGTGTGACCCGCTGCTGCTTGTGCTGCTAGGTGGGGTTGTAAGGTTGTTTGTGCTATTCGCATGTTGCTTGGCCTATAGGTTTCTGGGGTGTCCTTCGAGGAGGAAACACAAAACTTCGGGCGTATAAGGACAGCTAAAGTACTCACATCTAACCCAAACGGTCCTTACATTTCCGTGCAGAGTGTGCGTGTCATACATAGGTCTGTTTTACAGCAGCAGCAACAAAGGGAGGTACATGATGGATTACGGACCGCAGGCTCCTATGAACACAACCATCCACACAGCAGTACAGCGCAGATTGGTGTGTCACACACGCACAGCGTTGCCTGCTGATTCATACGGGCGGTAGTGTTGTATCGTTGTGTTCTGTGTACATTTCCTGTTATCTACCTGATATGTCTGGGCTGTGTGCATGATGGTGCAAAGAACAGACGGCGTTTCCCCTGTACGTACGTACCAGTGCAAAAAAAAGCCTCTCGAACTGAAACCAGGGAAATCGTCTCACCCACCCTCGCCGAAAAACCTTTGAGGGCCCGCCACACGCTCCACACTGCACGGATCGCGCCCGGACCTCGAGCAATGTGTCGTGACGGGCTTCCCATGTCGGTGTACTCAGTGTTCTGCCGAAAAGTGCCCATACGAAGAGAAAAATGGATTTTTTTTTTTTTTTCCACAAACACAACTCGACATGTTTCATAGGACCGGTGACAATGAAAGCAAAAACAACCGACAACCGAGCCTATTCAAGGGCCGGGTCGACCCTCGCGGGTCGGGGCGGGGCGGGTCGGGTAAGGGTGGCCGACCCGACCAAATAGAGTTTGATAACCTCTCGATTGAACCCGACCCAACCCGACCCGTGAGATTTCAAAAACTTCCGTGGCCCGACCCGCGCGTCGGTTTTTAACCCGTGAAGAGCCCTGGAAGCATCACGCCTTAACCGTGCAGGTTGTTGAGGTATACCAGGTATATATACGTAGTCAAGCGTGAAGGAATGGAGCTCAACATGCACTTCAAGGTGTTTTATGATACTCCGTGTTTGCTGACTACTCACTGCTCACTGCTGCGACAAAACTATCACGCGAAGAAGGCCTCACACTTAAGCGAAGCAGCACTCACGAAAAATAATGCGAGTGTATATAGAGCCCGCCTCATCTCACGGTAAAAAGCGAATGCGGAGCCATATCATACGTACATATCGTATGATACCAGGTACCACTATTAATATCAATATGTCCTTCCGGACAGAACGTAGTGATAGTATTTCGCAAACTGAAAGCCCCTCTGCTCCACTCTTACGCTCCTCCTTTGCTCTCTTGCGCATCAACAGGGCATTAACGACTCGGACTGGGCACGGAGTAAGCAAATCCTGTTCATCCTCGCCACGGTAGCCGAAGCTGGCCCCTCCGAGCGGTCCCACCTCCTCCTCGTTGGCGCCCTCGGCGCCCTCCTGTCCATGTGTCTGGGCGACGACTCTCCCTACCCAGAGCTCGTTCGCTCACCACGCCCGAGAAGGCGGGTGTCTGCCGACGGGGATGTAGACTTATCGTCCCCTGTCTCGCCTCGACGGTCGTACCGCTCGTTGTTTCGCTCCGCCTCTCCCGTTGCGGAGGTGGTGGATGAAGACGCAGAAGAGAGGGGGGGTGGGGGCGGGGGGTCGGGTTTGGCCAGCGCAGAGCACGCGCGAGGTGCAGCTACTGGGTTCTACGGCGCAGCGAGAGGTCTTCGTCAGGTGTGTGGACTATTATTGAATGTCCGGGGGCTTGTTTACCGCGTGTGTTGGCTGATTGATGGCGTAGGGACTCTTTGTTTTAGGAAGATGCGGTCTACGTTTATCTAGTAGAGTACATCTTTCAAAGCTGAGTATCGGTCACTCAATCGGTCCACAATCACAGCCGACGTGTATCTATATATGTCCATATTTTGTTTTGTTTTGTTTTTTGTTTTGTTTTTTTCATTTCGGACTTTAGTTTCTCTGGTTTTTACTGCCTTTTTTGTTCTTATTTTTCCTGTCTTGCTTGTGTTGTTGTGTTCTCGTACCCGGTACGCTGGCATTTCATCGCTTGACAACTTGAATTTTCGATTTTTTTTGTAGGTTTCCTCTGTCTCACAGTCTGTGACCACAGAATCAGTATCTCTAGGATAAGGAATGAGGACGGACACTGGGTGTACTGATGAAGTTGGGTAGAAAGGACGATTCAATGTGAAGACAACAACAACAACAACAACAACAACAACAACAGGGGGAGCACGGGTGGGTGGGAGTTAATGTGGTCAGCGGTGCCGTTGGTTTGCTTTTGCTGCCTCGATGTGCTACTATTGTTCCTTTTTCTGTTTTATTCGTTGTGGCCAGTAGCAGCGGAGGCACTGCCTTCTCCTGTCGCGAGACGAGAAGGGGACATGGCGAATGGCCCTGAAACCTGCTGCAACTGCAGCCCGGCCTAGACGCGATGGTTGAAGTTTTACTGGAGCCCAGTCGTATGATAAGCTTCGCTATGTGCACTTAGTATGGATTGCCCCCAAAACATGGTGCCTCTTGTACGAAAAGGTCTTGGATCGTGGTTTGACCCCCTTGACTGACCACCCTCTACACTAAACCAGTATATAAAGTCTAATGAGCCCTTGATGTGCCCACAATAAGCAGTCTCTTATCATAGAAGCACTTACTTAGATCTCACTCCCTGAGCGTGCTCGGTTGGTACATCCCTGGCCTCTCAGAGCTCCCACTCGGGAACCGCCTCCCTTTATTACTTGGCGGACCTTCCCGGTGGTTCTTTGTTTTCTCCATCTCTTTGGCACCTTCGGTCCTCTTTTCCTGTTTTCTTCTTCTTTCGTTTCGTGTGCGTGCGTGTACTCCGAGCACGGCACTGTGGGCGAGCCTGGCGCCGTCGTGAGTGCCAGCGGGTGCTGGTAGGTAGAGGGGGGTTTGCGAGGAGCGCGGTCGCCGGCTTCGTGCCTAGGGGTCGCGTGTGCCTCGAGACCCGAGGGATGCGTGGATGGGCTCTGTCTGGCCTCTATTTGTGATTCTTGATAGAATACGTACGAGTACTTAAGGGTCGTTCGGGATTGCAAGATAACATTCAAGCGTCATTTATGTTTGCGACAACGCTGAAGGTGAAACAGAGAGCTGAGCAGTCTGAGTACCAATATTGCCGATTTTGCAAACGACTGCCACACTGAGCACCGGGCTTCAAGCGAAGCGGGCGACGGGGCTGACTGTGGCAGAGAGTGAGGAAAGCTTTACCCGGATCGAGTCGGTGACGAGGTGGTCGCGAGAGGGGCGGGCGGCGTAGGAGGCTGAGAGAGAAGCCCTGTTGTTCATTTTTTTATTTCTTGACCGGTGCAAGGTGTTCCAATCAGGCGAAAAAATATTACATGAGGGGACGGGGATTTTGTTTTTTCTTTCCAAAAAAATCGGTTTCATTTGCATTGTTTTTGCGGGGCTGCTACTGTGGCGTGCTGTGCTTTCTCTTTGGTACATACAGCAAGCATATCAAAATAAGGAAATACGTATCCTACGTGAGGCATGTACGTACGTACGGTATGTGAGTGAGCGTATGTGGCCTTCGAGCTGTTTTTTCCAGAAGCATGGCGGGACTGTTGACATTATCAAGTCACCAGTTTGCAATTACGATCATAAAAAAGCTATCGGTACAGTATATTCAATCATGGACTTCTGTCCGCTTCGCCCAATTTGATGTACATATTTCCTTCCTGAGCGAGCTTAGCGGGCGGCGTAGGCCGCCCGCGTAACGAAGCGCCTTGTACATCATACCATAGCATCTTTGATAGTAGGTGATTGAAACGCTCCTCGTGCTTGAGACGCATCTCGTACTACAATGTACTCTTCTCGTGCATGATATATTGGGGAATGTTGTCAATTGAAGCAGCCGGCATATTTTAGCTATCGATAATCATGTCTGACTTTTGTCGCGTCAGCAGTATGGAGCTGCCGTCGAAGTTCTTTGGCTTGTATCACGTCAATAGTATGACATATCGACGATTTTTGTTGTGTTGAGTCGCGTCATTAGGATGACCTATCGACGAGTTTTTGTGAGTGTTTGAGTCACAATATTACCTTGACCCATCTACGTTTTTTTCGTCTTGATTCATGTCAATAGTATGGTGGCTCGCTTGCTCGTATGGTGTCATATGGTGACGACCAACACATTTGTCGTCAGGAACACATGGCCGCTAAACGAGAGGGTTCGGGAAGCATGGCCGTCAAACCAAATGATCCCAGGCGATCGCTCCTTTCTTTTCTTCACTCGTATAATAACTGCGTATCCCATATGGCGAAAGCATACTAACCAAAGCGTTGTGATGCGGTGGGACGAACACCCCACTTACAGTAGTCTGAACCTTTATTGATGCCAAGGTCGAGATCTGCCGGCTGTAATCATTGTGGTGTGATGGAGCAACGAGCAACCCACTTAGTTGGGTCGAGATCTATCGACCGCAATATTTGTTGTGTGATTAGCAACGAGCAACCCACACCCTTTTGCTCGCTGAACCGTTTTGTTGGTGCCAGGGTCGGGATCTGTCGGGTATTATCGCGGCCATAACTCCTCTCGTGCTCGCCTCCGAGCTCGCCTGGGGGGATACGGGTGTCGATGGCGTAGAGTCTGCCGTCGAGAACGCCGGCTTGTCACCGGCTGCCCGGCGGCCGCTGTGGCGGATGAGCGAAGAAGAGCAGCAGGTGAAGAAAAAAAGTGCATTGCTATCAAATGTTCCATGATTTGATATGATTGACAGCGGTGGTTGTATGGCGATTCGTGGCGCCAGCGACACGGCAATCGTGGCTCATATTTGCCAGCATGCGAAGAATATTGGGTTGTGGGGCTCGGCGGGGTTTGGCGCGAGGGGATCTATATTGTGGGCACGGGCGACACACAGTTGGGGGCGAAACCTAAGATAAATAGTAGCACATCGCAATTTATTGTCTTTGTGGCTCTTTCTGCTCCATGATCCATTAATAGTTGAGACTCTGTTTCAGCTGTACATTATTGCGCATGCAGGCCACAGCATCCCTGGTGGATCGAAGACCCGTCGCAATGTATGGTCTATTGTGCGTTCGTGTGTGCCTTGAACTAGGCGGGGAACTTATTCCAGCTTTACATTCAGCACGGACGTTGGGTGTGCTGGGTTTCGATGGGTAGACATGAAAATAACGGTTCAATGTGAAAGAGCACACAAACTAAACAAACTACACGCCCCGTGCGTAGTACGCGCAATCGAAGTATCACACGGAGCTGACAAATATAAGCGTCGAGGAGACTTCGATTTACAGCTAAGTTATATATATACACATTCAAACGTATTTTGTTGTGCATGCGGACAACGGCATCCTTTGGTCGAAGTGATGTACATTGACGCCTTTCCGCCGCCAAGTTGGCCTCATGAGCCCCCCCTTCCCCATCCCCGCCCTCATCCGGGCTCGGTCCTCCGTGCACGTTCTTGCAATACCTCGCTACCCCCTGGTTCTGCTCCTCTGTTGTGGTGCGGGAACAGATGCTGACTTCGCCAGCGTTTCTGACGCGTCTCATCCGGCTCCTGCGGGAACCGAAGGAGAAGCACCTGCTAGTTCCTTTCCTGCAACACCTTTGCTGGAGGAATAAGGTGCGGGCCTGCCCTTTCTGTTTGGTTTTCATAGCGAACGTTTTCGTTCGTATTGAGTTGGGTTGAGTTAATTTGTTTTTTTCAATGGGTTGTGGTTGATTTTGATCTTCTTGTCATGGAACAGAAGAGATCGACAGGAGGCGATGGACAGGAGGCAGACAGACGCCATTCTTCCAGGTAGACACAACAGATAGACAGACGGAGATGCACTTAATTAGGGGGAGGCGAGGAATAGTACGCCGTGTACAGCTGTCTTGGCGTGGGGGTTGTGGAACGTCGTCGGTACTCAGTTAAAACAGAGAGAAGGTAGCAGGGGAGCGAGAGCGTTTGTGCTGCTTCGATCCAGAGTTCTCCGTCTGCTTCTTTTTTCGTTTTTTGTGTCATGAGTCGTGTGCGTGGTACTTCATGCAGGTAGGTTAGGTGGCTACTGTCGTCTATGCAAATTTGCATCCTTGCACACCTGCAGAAATAATCTCAAACTCTTTCTGAGTGGTTTCCCCTAAACATATGGGTGCACTTCCGAAGGAGTTAACCCTACACGCGCTGCTACAGTAGTAGTTGGTGGTGTCCCCAGGAACTGTTGTAGTAGTGCACTACCCCCCTACCCCTTGTTGTGCCGCATGCCCAGATATAGGGACCAGAAGACCGCTGAGGGTGAAACCTCCGACGGGCACACACGAGCTGAGCTGGAGAATTGAACTGATGGCTAAAACGAAACTTGTTCTCTCCTGCAGAACCTGGATTATTTACCGGGGAATCCTTTATTCTACTATACCACGTATGCAAGAGTACAAGGCTTCCCTCCGGGACGTTAAATGGGGAGTGGCGCAAGAACGAATTGATAACGATACAGCATGTATCTCATGCGCATATGGTACAATATTGCGACGTTGTTAAACATCTGCATATTCTTCCTGTACATGAAGATATTGTAAATTGGGCGCTTTTAGAACTGTACCTGTTTTTTTGGGGACAAAATATGCATGTTAATGGTGTTGGACTGCTACCACTGTTGTCTGAATCGCTTACAGGTTTTCTTGGTGATTCCGCCAAACATTGCAGTATCATATTCCCTCCCCACTGGATTATTTTTCCCTCATACTGCCTTTTTTTTGGAGTGTTCGTATTCCATTTGCCATCTGATACTCTACTGCTGTGCAGCTCTTAGTCCAATCATCATACTACCATGCACATTCAAAAGGGTAGCTAGAATCCAATCACTTGAAACACGAAAGATGCCATCAATCAGACCTGAATACTTGACAAGATTATACCCATAATTAAGCCCCCCTTGTGGATGACTCTTTACTTACTCCTGGCCGGTGTTCCACCAGTTAAATTTTGTTGTTGGCCTAGACTAGAGTGGAAATATTACGTGTGATCTTGCTGTCCCACTCTAATTCCGAGCGACTTGTGTTCTTATATTGTGTTTACATCAATGATTGTTGTGTTTCAATTTAATTTGCCTTCCGACAACGTGCAGGGAGGGCATTGTTCATTCAGAATGAAAAAGGTGACACAAGTCGTCGAATACTACCAATTTCATCCAGCCAACTCGCGTTCCCTGCGTATACTCGATCGAATACGCACTATTAACTTAATAGCACCCTTGCCCAGTTGTTATACCTGCTTTGATATCACAATCGAGTTCCGCACTGCTATACCTAGTCGGCGTGCGTCCTACTCCGCATCTACATCCCACCTTCACATCAATGTTGTGTTGCTGTTTGGTGGTGTTTGTTGCTGCTGTCGTTGGCGTATGGTGGGAATGCGGTACGTGTCTGTTTTGTGTCCCACGCTATTAGTAATTCCGCGACCTTCACGATGGGAGTGAGAAGCGTTAAGTGTGCTCCCAACTCGTCAAGCTCAACACATAAAAAACATACTTTCCGATAGAGGAACCGCCAACGCAGTAGCTTATTGCAGTCAGGAGTTTGACCAGCTCAAGGCATCTATCACGCTCCCCCTTCCCGCCTTTCTACTTGAGTAGTATTTCGTCCGTAATTTCTTTTTTAGTACATACTCCAATACCTTGTATTGCGCAGGCTTGAGATGGCCCAAATATGGCCCGTAGAAATCGGTTTTAGGCGATGGTAAAACTAATCACACAGGCCACCGAAAACCAAAAATGTTCACGGCAGCCATGCGTAAGGGCGCTGACCACACCCGTACTTTTCATTACTGCTGCCATGGTACCGTAGAGCGACATTACCAGATATCACCTTCTCGGCTCAAATATCACATGTTGTGATCTGGTTGCAACATGTACAGTAGTGCCATTTTGAGCTGAAATTCAGGAAATATTCCGAGAACCAAGCATCTTACTGGTCCCGGCCTCTGTCGGCATGGAATAATATTTTTATAACCCAAGCATGATTTGTTCGTGAAATGAAAAAACACGGATGGGGGGAAATACCAAAAATGTTCACAGCAGCCATGCGTAAGGGCGCTGACCACACCCGTACTTTTCATTGCTGCTGCCATGGTACCGTAGGGCGACATTACCAGATATCACCTTCTCGGCTCAAATATCACATGTTGTGATCTGGTTGCAACATGTACAGTAGTGCCA
>JBBMHQ010063999.1:0-11421 GCA_037834295.1 Postelsia palmaeformis
CCTTTGAAGAAGTGATGGGCCGGGCCGGGCCGACCGGCTCCGCCCGGCCTGACCCCGGGCCGGCCCACCAGCCCCGGCCCATGGCAAGCTCTGGTATTTCTCCAACTTTGATATCGGAGTACTTAAAGCAACTACTACCGGTAGTACGCAGAGGATTGGCTTAGTATTACTGTACAAACACATGAGACAGATCGAGCATCAAAGGCGAGAGCCAACGACAGGCACACAGTCAGCATTACCCCGCAATTCCACAAATTACCGCACGCAATTGCCTTGTTGTGTATTTACTGTAGTCTAGAACTCATTATGGTTGCAGAGACTACTACAGACGATAAAAGAAAGGAAACAAGATCGCGCCCTCGCCGACTGTAACAACTGTACAGGTACATCAAGGGTCGGCGACTTAAATTTGATGAACTCACTATTGATATTGACAGCCAGCCCTACAGTTGCCCCACGGCTTGGGGTTTGTTGCCACTATGGTGTTTGAAACTGGTAGTACCCGAAGCACGTCTCTGTCCGGTTTTTTTACCACCGATTTCAATTGAAATTGTCGATTTCAATATGTTTAGCAGATATATGAATTCCGAAATTATTCGATACGATATCCACCACGGCTTGCAGTGAGTAAGATTCCTTCCGGTGGACGAATACCCGACTTTCCTTTCGGAAGCGAAACTTACGATGATAGGAAATACCGGTGCAGTACCACCAAGCGTACATACATGTAGTTTTGTACCGGTCCGTGTTAGGCCCTTCGTGGGTTCGGCACAACAAGGGCCGTGTGTCCGGGCAAAACCTATGACTCTGTCGAATAATGCGGCATGCTTTAGGAACGATGATATTCATACTGCAGTTGACCTAAGTGTCACGTGTAAGGTGTAAGGTAGAGGAGAGGTGTGTGCTCATATCGTGCAGTATGATCGTAGGCGTATGCCCATAGATACCGCAAGACAGAGGGTGGGTGGGCGCTTTCGCGCCCAAAGCAATGTCTTGCAGGGGTGGTGCTTCACAAGAGCAATGCTCTAAAGGGTGGTGCCTCACATGAGGAGCTCTATATATCACTCGAGACATGGCTTTCTGGAACTTTGTTTTCGCTACCCGGCCACTATTTCTACGCGCTAGCCCTACAACATATATGCTATTGCTGTACTTGTTGATTTGAAGCGTCAGCCGCGGTCAGAAAACGTTGCCGTGGAAGGCAAAAAGTCCAACCCCTACAGTGGAACTATTCCTCAATGTTTCCGGACTGATGACTGACGACTGACAGGACTCCTCGAGCGAAGAACTGTCCACCTGCTACGTGTTCCTTTATTGGTGTTAACACTCTTCGAGCTCAAGAGGAGGAAACTTGACTGAGAAGTGATGACTAAAGCACCGGTCACTGCCTGATTTCGGCATGATTCAAACTGGTTTTCAAGTTGCAGTGCAAGCAGCCGTACGGCGCGACGGCGCGTCGCAGAATATCTGTACCAATGCTGACCTCCCATGTAGCTCGTAGACGATTGATAAGAACAAGCGCTGTTATTACGATAGTCGGTCGTTGTCCCGGGATGGCGTAACGAACATTGGGATAAATCGTGGTGTGGCTGGTACGCTTATCCTCAAAGCCGGGTTATGGATTTGGTATAGAGCCACGGCGGCTCCTCTCGTGGGTAACTTCAGAACGACACAATACCTGCGACTCTGGTGGTTCGGGTTCCCCGATGTCAAAATATCAAAGGAACGTGTACCATCTACAGTGTCATGTCTTGCACTTTATGGCTGTTTGGCTGTCTTCGGCAGAACACCCAAACTGCCAGACGCGAAAAATCGGTGGGCGACGTTTTTAGTACAGGCGGCGTAGGTCCGAGTCTTCAGCGACCGCGATCTAATTTTTCGAAGAAGTAGGACCGACTTCCGTATCGACGAGTGCAGACGTACTTGTTGGAGCTCCCCTGCTCATTTCAGAAGGCACCCTGTATCGTAGTGGCGGGTGCAGTTGTTGTTGGAATACGTGACTCACATTTGTTATATGAACAAATATTTACCGCATAGTCGTACCGTTTTCATTGTATCAGATATTCAGCTCGATTATCATGAGCTTCAAAATCGGCAGTCTTCTCAACAAGCACGCCCGGGACGACACTACTGGTTCTAAATCGCTGTGAGCACTGGGACATTTGCCGTCTGAAAGAGTGTAGCACAACCCTAACCCTTACTCCTGAACATTGAGAAGTGTTGTAACCGTACACTATTAATGGTACATAAACGATACACCCAGGAGCCGTAAAGTCAAAAAGCTATACGACGAGTAGACCTTACGTCAACAGAACCGATGGGGATTGCACCATACCCTCAAATTTTTTTTTCTAAAACAATGCCAAGGCTGGCCGTGAATTGTCGCATGCCATAATCTAGGCCCCCCTGGACGCAGAAGTACGGCAGCATGGGGAATAGCGGGAAATATCCAGGTGCGGGGTTGGGGGCGTAGTCAGGCTATGGGTGATGATTCGTTTCAGGGCGTAGAGCTCAACAGGAGCAGTGCTAAAGTCGACTGGCAAGGAGAGACTGAACAGAAAGGGCGGTGAAATGTCGTGCGAGTAATGACGCGAACAACGGGAGGTTCAAGAACAGGTGCCTCCTTGCAAAGGAGCAGCGGAGTTTGTCCATGTCCACCGCGAAATCATGCCGTATTTTTCTAGCGGCCACAGAATGCCGACAGCATGCCGAAGAGGGCGGCCGCACTGTTTGATGAGCATCGGTGGTGCTCCCCCATGTGATGCATACCTGAACAAACCCAGCCTTAGCTGGAAAAAATTGTCGAGAAGAAGTGCAACAGACGTAGCAGATTCCTCAAGCCCTGATACCACGGTAGGAACACTCGTAGGGAAACAAGAATAGAGCGAGGTAGCAGCCAGATAAGAGTGTGTCGGGGAAGGAGCGGATACTCTATTATAACTCTCTTATTAATATATATATATATATATATATCGCTCCATCTCGACCCCACTACCTGCGATCAACTTCAGCGGCGACGGAGAAAAAATGCTCTTCGACGAAACAATACAAAACGAGGCACCTTACGTACTCAGGTTGGGGCGCGACGAATGGGAAAGTGGTGGGACCAGGGTGCCATCCGGTCGATTTAGCGTACGTTTTCACTCCCGCAGCTTTCAATGCACACATGTAGCCCGTAGTCAGCAGCGTACTTGTCAGCGTGTGGACAACGAGACACGTCGAATCGACGTGGAACATGCCTGGATCACCACCTTTTACAGGTACCCCAAACCTATCTATCCAGTTCCAATACCGTGAGCGAAGATATCCGTACATAAACACAATCTCTCGTTTCGAATGGATGTAGGATCCACTTAAAAATTGCCGGCGCATCGGCGGCAATTTCGAGACCTTCGACAATCGGAGCGACTTTCGACCTGAATTTTGTCGTGCGCCATCTGTTGCAAGAACTCAAGTGAGAGAGTTGCTTTTCCTTCAATCTAAGACGAAGGACATATCGGCTAGACTCCGTTAGTTTCGGGGTTGATTAATGAAACAGAAAAATGTCTGGTTAGTTAATTAACGAGCATTATTGTGATCGTGCCGCCACGAAGAGTGTGATCACTAGGTTTTCGTTACACGATTGTTTTCGACGGAAGATCGGCTATCGTTGGTTTGTTGTCACAAATACAGACACGTTTTCCCAGTAACAGGTCCGTTATTATGAGGTCGTCGCACGGCTAGACAATGCCATCGAGATCTTGAGGCTCCCCGGTGTCTCAGATGAAACTGCGACTAAAGGAACAACGGTGTTGTGGAAGGAAAACTAACCTGCAGCCTTTCTTTTCAGCCTCTAGCCGAGAGTCAAGCGTGTTTTTACCAAACGCGGCCGAACGTGTTACTTCGGCTGAGTGTATCATATGTGGGCCATATCGCGTACCTCACGGTTTTTAACGAACCGTCCTATAAGTAGGCATCACGGTGCACATAAATAGCTGAGGGGACCCATTCAAACTCGCCGCCGTGGTGGGTATTCTAGGCAACGCCAATAGATGCTATGGATTTCCCGCGGAAAGAAGTTTTGATCAGCGTCTGTATCATACATCTGTCGCCCACGCTTGTCGTTCACACCGAGTTATTTCCGTTGTTATTGCCCATTACTCCTGTTCGATACCCACTGGATACCCGGTTATTATTCGACGTTTACGGTTGTGCGTGACTCGTGATTTGTCGACCTTGGTAGATAAGCTCTTTACGGCGACCCCGTACTCGACTGGCTTGTTCTTGGCTGCATATGTCTAAAATCTTGCACAAAACCACAACCTAGTTTTGCCAGATGTCCTCATCGTCCTCTGCCGCGAGGGCTCATCTCCAGGCGCTGTTGAAGTCGGCGAGTGCGTATGTGTACGTATGTGTCGGAATACCAGCTGTGAGCGACCGGTTGCACGACGTGGTGCATCACTTCATGACGCATCGCCACACTGCGCAGTGCCCTCGGCATTGTAGCCATTGTCGTCGAACGCTGCTCATCGCATACAGCCACGTCGTAAACACGGACACAAATACGCGCCTCATATACCGGGGGTGTTTGCCAACGCCGGCACCTACACAATTTCGTATAAACGTCAGTATCGTACGAGCCCTTGGGATGAGCACGCCAATTTACTCTCGCGACCCTCGACCTACGTGTGTTTGAGCATCTCCTCGTCTACGCGCTAAAACACACTCACGATTGCATCGCCGCTGCCAAACCGGGCGTGGACAGAAGTATACAAGGTGCGGATGTGAAAGAGGTTTGATTGTACGTCACTGGCCGTTACGTGGGAGCCTGCGAGGCAAGCCGTGACGAAGTTCGGCGGTTCTTTCAGCCAGGTCATCTGTTTCTCACCCCTGCTGATGCGTATATGTGTTGCCGAACCGATAACCGAAGGTTTTGATTGTCCATGGCAAACACTAGTCCCTGGGGACGAACACTGCGTCGGATCAAGCCCCCAAGGCCAGCGATGCGAGCGCGACGACGAGTTCTGGTGTTTTTGAGTCAGCCTCAACGGCGGCAGAGCCCGTACGCGCCATGTTGGTGCGCAGCCAGAACGAAGGGAAACACTCATGCTCGGGGTGCTGATGATCGGACTGCGATCCTGCTCACTGAGGTGACTTTTCGTCGTCGACATACGTGCCTCCATCATCGTACCGTCGTACTATTCAGGGGGAATCGCCGCTTCAGAACTGGCGGTATCACCACGTACCGCAGGTGCAAGATTACCGCCGGGGCCTCCTGAAAATCAAACGGACCCCCGCACTTCCAAGTGACCGAAGGGTCGAACGCCGCGGCGCTGACATGTGTGGAATACGTCTGTGGATGTGACAATCCCACGAAATCCTGAAATTGCGACATCGAGGTGAACTAGGGACGAGGAAAACGCAGGCTGCTGACCTTCGGTCAGGGGCTTGACGTTCAACAGAGTCGACGGTTCCCGCCATATATCCCCCACTACATAGAAGCGTCGCTGCTAACCCTTCCCGGCGTCCCCCAACTACTGCGGTGAAGGAATGTGTCCGTTGCACCGGACCCCAGAGCGTTCTATTGAGAGGAGAGCTCGAGTATAGATATCTCGCCGGCTCGCTGAGTATCAAGGCCTGGCCAGACGTTCGCGAACAACTTGCAACTCTTGCCGCCTTGACTGCGGTGAGTGCACCGCGAGGGAAATGCCAGCAACTTTGCCTTCTGGCGCCTTGATGACTATGACCACACCGAGAAGAACGTCACCATTGTCTCGACGTACCCACGCTAGGGGGGGTCCAAGATCAAGCTTGAACTTTTTGACTTCGTCGAATCGGGGGGGGGGACACGTTAGAGACGAATGACTTGCGCTGCACCGATCGTAAGCCTTGCTGTCAGGCACCTACGCGCGGGGGGGGTTGAGTGTGCGCGACATGACGCAATCGTTGCCGACCCATATACCACGCACTCGCAATGGTCGTCTCGTAGAGGCCAAGCCTCATCGTCGTCCTTGCGATTCGGGTAGGCATCGTAGAGGAGTCCGCCAAACTCTGACCGCGAACAAATTCTTTAAGTTCAACCTACGTGCACATGTTTACTCCGAATGTCCCCCGCTTGCAACTCCTGTTTGATATTTACGTGGCCACGAAAGCCGACTGCTGCCAATACTAGTCACTGGATCTCGCTGTGGGCATTGTGTCGCCATCAAGCAACGGCGGGCGCAACAAAGACAGAGACCGACAAACCTTCGCGTGGATGGTCGCGCGATGTGATTAGGATGCGGTGCAAGGCATCTGCTGCCGTCGGTAGCCTTGCGCCAATCAGTAAGGTCGTCATACCCGCGTTCCTCGTCCACGAACAGGGGAGATAAAACGACGACGAACTGCGGCGGGACCACTAGAGCACCTTTCTGCAGTCGGAATGTACCCCGCTCGAGGGAAACGCGGCCCAGTGGCGTGAGTCTGGGTTGCTTTTCAACTGAGAACTTTTACAAGATTTCATTGATTATCAGGAGAGGGCTGAAAGGAAGCAAACTGAACACACAAGCGGGAACGATGAAATATTGCAAGCGGACAAGAGATGGGCAACGAGAGAAGACGGGATCAACCGGCGTCCTGGCACGGTCAGCGCTGGACGCGCTTCGTGCACCGTATGACCATGATAGGCGATACACGTGTTCATCTTGTAGCTTGGTTGTGTCGATCGGAGAGCTGAGCCCCGAGGGAACCGTCGACTCTCGCGTGTGCGTGTGGGAGAAACCGATCGATTACGCGGTAACTATTCGTCCCCCCTTATTTCCCCATCAACATGTATCGGTGACTGAGGAAGATCAGCGAAACGGTTCAAAGCGATGTAGGAGGCGTTTTACGAAGGAGATTCACCCTGAGTTCCCTCACCCAGGATGTGAAAGAGTAGCAGAAAGACCACCCGCTCGGCAGGAGAACGATAACTTCTTTCCTGCCACGGTAGATGGTTTGTGGACCAGCCTTTTCCCCCCGCGAACCCAGTTTTTTTTTAAACCGTTCCGCAATTCTTTCAGTATTCTCCCGCGCTGCACACTCGCGCTTTTTCCCTCGATCATTGTGCGTTTGCCCAGTCGGTGTACATATCGAATCGTAGTTGTACACCAATCAGCTATAACAACCTACTAGTAGCGTGTATCGTACACAGTCAACACAGCAACGGCAACACGTGTAGAACCGAGGTAGTGCTAGACGGTGAATATGAGCGGCGCAACCAGTCCGCCGCTGCTCAAAGCGTTTCGCGCTCGGCGTAGACATGCTTTCACAACTAATACATCGTCGATCTTGTTCGGGTTTAAGAAATAAGCCCGCAATACATGGATCCAAAACTTTTTTTCGCGGCATTGTACTCATTCGGGCGCCTTGCCCCGCGAAACCACCATTCATCCGCACGGAGGCCGGCGTCTCATCGTGATCCACCACCTCCGTCACCCTCAGCTCAGGGTGAGGATCGTCACGCCCAGACCCATCATCAATGTCAAACGTGGCTGCATCCATGCTGAACACCTAGCTCCGTCCGACGACGTTGGGCGCTTCCCATACCGGAACTGACACCCTCAATTATTACCATGCCTGTCTTAACGATATCGCCCGACATCAACCGACTGGTGTCACCAGAATAGATACCATCGTGTCCCCTCTCCGCCGATGGTACGTCGTCGTGCTATATCGTCGGGTTCAATTTGTACAGCTTCGGTTCCTCTGTCGAGAATGTCAAGCAATGGGTGACATCGCTAGTGTTTTGTTCCTCTTGACCCAAGTAAATATTGCCAGCTGCACGGATCCTTTCGGTGGCGAAAATATGAGCGCATTCACGGCCCTCCACCTTAAAAGAAGTGAGCGGTTTCAGCCGGCCTTCACACTAGTTCCCAGGTTGGTCGGAGCTGGTCACCCCGGCCTCTTGGCGCTCATTCTGTTCCCTCTAGCAATAAGGGTTTTAGTCCGGTGAGGCAGGAATGCTTCCACCTGTGGCTTCAATCTCCTCATTTACGTTCTAATCGTGGTCCAAAGGGCTTGATCGCCTCGACGGCGTTGGTAGTACCGTCCCCAGCGCTTGCTGAACCCATCAATGAGATAGAGGACTGAGGCGACATCAAGCTATCATCGCTTCTCTCGACATCGTCCGTTGAGAGGACCTAGGACATCACCGCGATCTGAGCAGGAATATATAGTTAGAGAGAACCGAGTGGTGGCACCACGACGCCCAAAGACATCGTGCCAACAAATACGCGTAAATATCAGGCATCGAGATCGCTAAGTACTCGACACCGCAACGTCTCGTCGGCACCCCAACAAAGACACCGGATGACGATGACAGAGTCTACTGCCGCCTTCACGACGTCACTGCCGTGTTCCAAGACGTAATAAACGGTATGCTAGCGAGCGGGAAGACGTTGCAGCCATCAGGTTCCGAGCCTGGTTCAACGAGGATCCTACCTGCGACGCCTCTGCAGCGACAAATAGGCATTGTTCTCGGCGGTCGCGTCATCTTCGAAGCTACCGAGCCTTGGACAGAGGGCATCTGCAGCGGGTAGGAGGTGGAGCGGTATTTTGTAATCAAAAGGGATGGGTGGGGAGCGGAGAGAGAGAAGTCGCCTTGTGCGCGGGCGACAACAAGCACTAAGACCCACGAACCAGAATCAATCCCGAGTTCGTGGAGCGGGGGGTGTCGTATTGATGAAACCCCAGGGCACGAAAGGGTAGGGAGCTGCCGACGATGCTTGGTTGACTAAAGAAGATGGTCATGCCCGGGAGCGCGAGGAGAGCGAGGGCGGGCGTTTGCATCAGCACCTGCTGCCTGCGCCGAACCCTTGTTGCGGCATCGACCCCATCCTCCGCACTTAACATGCTCACAACCACACGGGACGAGGAAGTGAGACGCGTTCTACTCTAGAGGTAGGAAAGTTCCGCTTACATATTTTTGAATGGCGGGGTTCCTGGACCCAAAATCGTCGCAAGGCTAGTCCTAAGGTTCGAGAAATGACGCGTTAGTACACTTGGACCATGGGGTTATCCATCTGGATGAAAGTTGATTTTCGATGGAGTCAGGTTTTGAGTGAGGCATGAAGCTGCTCAAGTACGGAGCCTCAAACAGTCTAGGGTGAACCTTTATCGCAGAACGCCCCGTTAACTAGTACCTGGCATAGTTGACTGGTAGCACATCGACACTACCCGGGTGAGTTTTGACGCAGATGCTCGTAGGGTCCTGACTAACGAGAGCACGGACTGCATAATAATCCGGGTGCACATTTTGCGAGGACTCCGTCATCGCGTGCCTGCGAATGGAGAAGGGCGTCGGCAGGCTAATGCAGCAGGCGCTCGAGGACTTAAGCAGCCCAGCATATTGCAGCAATACCAGCAGGCAGCAATAGCAGCACTCGTGGCAGCGATGAATGTGTTGTGGAGACTGAGGATGCCCTCATGACGGATAAAGCGCCCGCTGAACAACGTCCACGGATGCTGCGCGAACACAAGGCCGTCGCCAACAGGAGGTGACAGTGAGAAGTAGGAAGTAACGGAAGGTCCGGACGGCACGATAAAGAAGACACCGCAGGGTCTACTGCGGTCACGACAGTGTTGACACTCTTATTCAAGATCGCAATATTCCGCTGTCGCTATGTCTCGGGATGAACTGGATAAAATGACCTCGACAGTGAAAGCCACATCGACTGTTTGCGACATGAAAACCTTGGACACGTCCTAAAAACGCTGGGGCTTCCGCAGCTTGTCCAGAGATATTCGGAGGCACCAAGGGTATGGAGGGGCATTCCGAACAAGGGGGTGAGGGGGTTCCCTCAACGGAGAAATTTGTAGAACCCGTTCCGTACATATTTCTACAACGCACAAACATTTTCTTCAACGAGCCCGGGACCGAATGAGCGAGGAAAGCGAGGATTTCGAACAGGACGGCGAAGATGGTGGCACTGTTATCCAACAACACCCCCCCTCAGATACTGGTTTGCTAGCGCAAGCGCCGGGGGTGGAGAGCAGATAGGAGGGCAGTTGGAGCAGAGGGGGCCAAGACGCTAGCGGGATGGGGCGAAGTGAATGGGGGGAAAAGAAGCCCCGCAAAACACTTACCAAACCATCATCGAGGAGTTGCTTAAGCGTGGTGTCGTGGCTTACCCTTTGCATGAGATGGCACGAAAAGGGGGGGCGGCGCGCACGATACCGGGCGAAGCGAGGACGTAGCCGCCGGGAGTTGGGGTGGCGACAAAGGGCGGACGCTGCAAATATGCACTCACAGTTGTTGTTTTTGCGGCGTTATCCAACGCAAGAGGGGAAATTGATCGATGTGTACGACCGGGAGTACACCGAGAAGGTCGTATCGTACACTGCAAAGAATAACTGGAAGCTGCGGGCGAACTAGGACGCTAACATCGTATTGGGTGGGCGTGCACCCGGCGAGGATATCATCTTTTAACGGTGGGATACGAAGTAGGCCGTAGACAGTCTTGAACAGCATGCGCGCCAACGAAGACAAGCGAGCGGAAGCGCGGGAAGCCGTACGAATGGCCGACTTTGCTTTCGTTACATAACGCTCACATATTCTGCGCCAAACAAAGGAGTAGATCAACAACCATATAGCGAAAGAGGCAATGATACCAGGTTCCGACCACGCGTCGATTGAAACGTCGCTGGAGCCTGCACCGCTTGGGCGATAATATTGACCTGCATCTAGGCCGTAGAAACTTTGCCCTCTCCGAGTCCTTACTCGACCAGGTAAGACTTTCGACCGCGGCGTTGACACGAGTATCCGCGGTGAAGGAGCCTTCGGCGGGTCTTTGCTTTTTTGGGAGCATTCCACGTCGTGTTGAGACGGGATCGGAGGCGTGGATGAAATGAAGGTGCAGGTCGAGTATGGTGGGCATCCCCTAAACGACACGGGTATGACCCGATTCCAACATAGTATGTTCTTAGAACTATACCAGGTATTATTAATAGAAGACGCAATTGTTCAGAGCCGGAGTTTAGGCAGATGAGGTCTCTGACAGCAACGACGAACAGGGTCACATGATCCACCCAGAACGAGCGCGGACCAAGGCCCACCCAAAATGCGTCTGGGGCGGGGGGGGAAGTGAGGAGGCAAATACAACAGCGGGGCGCGAGGAATCAAGCCGTTGGTGTGGGAGGTGCTGGAGGTGGTGAGCACAAGGATCATGGAGCACAGCGACAGTAGCATTAACGGCGAGGCCGGGGGGTGGGTTCAAGGCCTACCATAGCATGGCACGACCATAGCATGGATGGCACGACCATAGGATGGCACGACCATAGCATGGCACGACCATAGCATGGCACGACCATAGCATGGCACGACCATAGGATGGCACGACCATAGGATGGATGGCACGACCATAGGATGGATGGCACGACCATAGGATGGATGGCACGACCATAGGATGGATGGCACGACCATAG